>PVHY01002635.1:67724-122794 GCA_004024945.1 Uropsilus gracilis | reverse complement strand
AGATAGATAGATAGATAGATAGATAGATAGATAGATAGATAGATAGATAGATAGATAGATAGATAGATAGATAGATAGATAGATAGATAGATAGATAGATAGATAGATAGATAGATAGATAGATAGATAGATAGATAGATAGATAGATAGATAGATAGATAGATAGATAGATAGATAGATAGAGAAAGAGAGATACATATATGTTATAAGATAATACACATTATATTTTGGCAAGGGATGATTTTCTTCTTTAAGCATTATTATCAAGTAATCATTTCTCCAATAATGGGGTCAATGTAAACTTCGTTGATCAAAAACACTGTAACATTTTTCCCTCTTAAATGTACATAAATTTCAAAGCAGCCAATGTACAACACTTCTCGTAGGAAATAGTTACCAAATACTCAAAACATGCTATTTTTTCTTTGAGCCTTTAAAATAATTTATATCTTTTTTTCATAATTTACCATAGGCCGGGCACGGTGGCTCATGCTTGTAAGCTTCAGCCTATGAAACGGCCGGAGCTAGGGATCGTGGTTCGAGTCCTGCCTGGGGCCCGTAGCGAGACCTAGTTCCAAAAACTAGGCGCCTGTAATCCCAGCTACCTGGGAAGCTGGGGATTGCTTGAGTCCGTGGTACCCCGGGGAACGAGAACCTGCGGTTCCATGGGCAAAAATAGCAAGACCCAGTTTCAAAAAAAAACAAAAACAAAAACATAATTTACCATAATTGGTAAAAAGCATTGATATTGTTCTAAAGGAAAAGACACAAATAGCCAAGATTTGCATTTTCACCATTCTCTTTATACAAACAGTAACATCTTCTTCGAGAGGCTCTTTCTCTTTACATAACGTCACTCTTTGCTTGTCTCCTAATCTGAACTCAGTATCTTTGATAAAGTCTTCAAAAATACGATATCTGCAAGTCGCTGACATAATTACTAACCTTAAAAACAGATACAGTGACACCTAGTGGCCCCAAAGAAATGCTTTTGCTTGAAGCCAAGTGGATTCAGGGAATGTGCATAGATAGTAACACAAAACTGCAGGATTTGGGGCTGACCATCAAAGTACATGCCTTTGCTAAGTAGAAGTGTGCTTTGCAAACGTGATTTCACCTTCTGGAGGATGCAGGCTGAATTACTTTCAAAGTGACTTGTCTTCTTACAAATCTTTTTGATGCCAACAGGATATACTTGAGCTTTCAAAATAAAAAAAAATGATATCCTATAAAAAGATTGGTCTAACTTGAAGCAATCAATGAAATATCATTTAATAGGTCATTTGGTACTGATGTATAACCCCAGATAGATTTCAAAAAGGCACTTCACATATCTGTATTTTTAAAGAACTCATAGGTAAGACAGAACTAAATGAAATGATGCACAACCTCTCACTGTAATAGTTCCAGGAAAACACATATCTACCTTTCCCAATTTCCAATTCAGAATAACAACTTATTTGAAATAGTGTCTATCATTTAAATTATCAGAAGTGTGTTATCACTAGAGCTTTATGTTTTAACTTCACATATGACATATTCAAATGTCAAAGTGTGTCAGAAAAGTCCTTAGGGATGACCGCAAATTTTAATTCTTCTGGTTCCAAAAGAGGTTTGGTTCATGATACCTGTGGTGTCCACTTAGACTCTCAAGGAAGGACATTATTAACTCTCAGTATTAACTCTCAATTTTATCACATCATCATATCACATGAAGATAATGCCCAGTCCTTTCCTGTCATGTGTTGTTGAGAAAATAAAGAAAAGTACATTTTAACCTGAAATAAAATTTCACATGGTATGCATCCTCTACTGAGGCAAGTGGAGACTTGGGCTGGGCAGAGCTGGTTCGCTATAACTGAGCTTCACTGCCTGTGTGGGTTCAGATCCCTTAGCAGGGACATCAGAATACACCTGATGACACCTGGCAGGTAAGTCCTCTGTATAATGATGCAGTTACAGCCATTAGTGTCACAACAAAAATTCATTTATTTTCTCCCTAACTATAGTTTCAGAAAGTCACTTTCTTTATCTTTTTACTTTGTAAAATCACTGTGTTCATTAATCACGTTTTCCCCTCCAGATATGTAAATTCACCAGGAATAAAATTCCTGGTCATAATTTCCAGAAAACACTAAAATATATTCTTTAAATATGAAAATGTAACTTAACTTCAAGGAAATAGATTTCCACAGGGAAAGGTTATTTCATTCACTTCTAAATTATTTTCTTGAATGGCATCACATTACAGTTAATTATGTACAGCGTTTTCTTGCATACCCAGACATATTTAGGGGGGAAATAGAGAAAGGCACAAATAAACTTTCATTATATGAATTCATGGAGGAAAGAGCTGTGAACCCCATTGCATTACAGCATCTGATTAATGATAAACTTCTATTAAGTTTCTAGTGGGAATTATAATAAATATTAAACATGATCTAACGTTTGTCTACATTATTAATTAAGATCATTGGGAGGGAAAGAGCTATTTATACATTCTAACATATACCCAGTAGGAGAAACCATAAATACATTCTTTATTAAAGGCAATCAATTCTCTAATCATCTAGTGAAGGGGAAATAAAGAATTTCATTCTCATTCTAGATCTCTACTAGTGTCACTGAGCCTGGGCCAAAATACGTGCCAACTTAATTTTAGGGCAGGAAGACCTGGGAAGAAATGAAAATTCACACAGATAGTAATAACATGACCCACTAATTCAGAGTTTGTGCTTTGTTTTTTATAAACTTGTGGTATAAAAAAAATTAAGCAGCCTTTTCTATTTCACTGTCAAACTTAAATATTTAAAAGGATGATATTATATTAAATTCCAAAGAATAAATCAAAACAATCTATGCATATTCATGGGTCTCAAACAATGAAAAATGCATCTTGCTTTCAAAATTTAGTGAACATTAATATCTACTTAAATGTATAAACATTAAACATATATATGTATGAATTTCAATGCATGATGTTAAGAGGATCTATTTCATTGAGTCTTTAATGACAACATAAATAATATAAACAGTGGAGAGTATATTATATTTTCACTAAAATGCCAAAATACAAATACATATTTTTAATAAGAAATTTAGACAGTAATCAGTTTATTACTTGAAGTAGAGTTGCAACAAATCTAACCATAGTGTTCGTAAATGATGTTCTGTCTTATTTTTCGATTTTAGACTTTTTTTATTGAATCTTTCCATCGGTTTTCAATTTTTATTTTTAAACATTTGTTTTGTTATGTTCTTTTCATCTGTGACCCAAGAAACACTCCAATTTATTACTCAGAAAAGAGACAACTCTAAGAACATTCACTTGTTCATTTTGTTTAAATACAACTAGTGAAATACATTTATTCAATATATTCAATCCATCTGTATTCAACGTGAACATTTTTGTCTGATTCTACAAACCATTCTTATTATATATTACTGCCAGCAATTCAAATAATTGGGTGAGCAATAAAAATTCAATGATAAATTCAAACCAGTAACAAAATCTAGAAATCTGACTATAGCATTGAGACTATGGCCAGTAGATTATGGTGGAGGACAAGGGCTCACTAAACGTGGGTATAGTGTGGAGACAGCACTGAGTGATGTGACCCTATACCTCTACAATGTAGTAGAAAGACTAAGGGATGATATTGAGACTACTATAGGGGGAGGAGGAAATTGTTAAAATGGTAATAATTAAAAGATGAATTGAAGAATTGTTGTGTCTATACTTTCAAGAAATTTAAAATTACATATAGGAACTATTTATTTTATAAGAGCCTAATGGGAAGTTAACACAACTGTGGCTAAAATCATTGAGGTTTTACTGGCAAAACAAGTGGATGCAGCTGTGTTTCCAGAAGGACTTCGAAAACCCCTCACCTCAGTTCACTTGATCTCAACTCCATGTCTCAGGCTCACACTTGCCCTCCCAACCTCCACTCCTGCTTTGAAAGATTCTGTCTCTTATCATCCCTCCAACCACCTTACTGTGACTCCCTGATCCACTATTGGGCCAAAACAAGATTCTTTTAACTACAGCATGAGAAAAGTATCACACAGAATTATTTAAAAGAGGTACTGCCAATTAATTCATGACTATAAAGCACTTTTCAGCTATTTTGCATTCTTCCCAGGGAATGCAGCCAGAGGCAATTTTACCTTTTCAAATAGTCTTACATAAAGCCTCAAGGCTTCTGAACATAGCGTTTTCCTAAGAGTTCTATTCCTGCCAGCCATCCGTAATGACTGGTTGTTTTACATTTCTAAAATACAAAACACTATATCATCAAAACCTTTTCTCCTGGTTTCATAAGGTCAGAAGGTTTCCAGAAAATGAGACTGTTAAAAATCATGAGATAATTTTCAGTTAAATATTAAGAGCTAATGTTATTGAAACTAAAATAACACTGTACTATGCAAGTATGGCTTAGCACTTTTTTGATGTCTGGCTCTTGGCTGTATGTTTTTTTTATAATTATAACTCATTCTCTGTTGGAAAATTCTGAGAAGCAGAATCTATAGCAAAAGCCAAGTTGAATTGTATGGTCTCTGGCTTCAGGGACTTGGATATTAAGCTCTGGAATTCAGCAGCAGTGGAAAGCAAAAGAATCTCTGTGTATTATTCTTCATTAGCAGTCTGCCTCAAGATTAGCAGTTGCAAAACTTTTTGTAAGTAAACTTGAAGTAGAAATATCCCAATACTATAAATAGCTTTGTATGGATCATTCATTAGAGCTGTCTATTTCATAAAAATCAATGGACTTTTCTGCCCTAGCAGAAAGCAACTCTTTCTGCCAACATTTGTCTGTGCAAACATCTTCCTTCCTTTTCCTCATAAACCTGTTCTTTTAATATGTAAATAATAGTAGTAATATTAATTGATAATGGAACAATTTGTCACTTGATAATAGAAGGAAAACTGGAAGCATAAAGTTGAAAAATAGCTTCACTTATCTGTAGAATATGTACCTTAGGCAACATATTTGACTCTAGAATAAACTGTGTATTTACATATCCATATGGGTGTGTCTGAAATTATACGAATTCAGGAAAGATACTGAAAATACAGAAAAGGTGATGGCTTAAGGACCAGAAGTATGGACTCATGTTTTGCTTCACCGTTAGGTTTGAGGCCACCACTGTCCATGGCAAGTGGGAGGTACATGTAGTTTTGAGTAAGTTCATGGCATTCATGATAAAAGGTTTGCCCATGTGACAGTAACCATGCTCACATGCTATTGCCCTTGTTTAAGTTCCTTGGAATCAGAGTGCCTTCTCTCTTAGGTGAACTCAGAACATAACTCTGTCTGTAGAACACCCTTTCCCTCCCCTACCTACACGGCTCTGTGCTTAACCAACTCTTACTTCTGCTTCTAAAACTGCAGGCCACCTTTGTAGGAAAAAGAATAAGCAAAGAGGGAGAAAATGCCAAAAACAGTAACGGATTCTGTATAAAGACTATGACTGAAGAGTTTATCTGTTCTCACCACCTCCTGATAGCAAGGCTGACAGTTTTAAGAGTCGACTTGTCAACAAGGACATGTGACAGGATGTGATACACATGGTGAGGAACAGAAAGGAAGAGGGGAGACACCCATTTGATGAATGAACCTATCTTAACCCATTCTTGGTTGATTTTTAAGAAGTGCTGATAAGGTTGTTTCACAGTTTTACACAGTTTAACATTTACTTTAGAAAAGTAGAAAGTTCATCTATTTTTTTCACCCCATCATTAACAGAGGTCCATCTTTTTCTCAGCAATTTGCCTTTCCTTGCCAGTAAATGCTAAAAATCTATGTATAAATATTTGGGGGGAAATTTAAACACTTAATATGTTATTTATTTTTTATAATTTACAAGGTACAAGCCACTTTGTCAAAACAATAATTTACTAGCAATAAAAATATTGATTCAAAGGCAGGACAAAAGAAGTATCAGTGGATTGTTTATACCATAAGATCATTCCTACAATTTATTTCTACTGAAGGCTTATGCACATTTGATAAGTATGAATTCATAAGGTCAAGACCAAACATTATCTTGAATTATCTAACACTATTTACAAATTTCTTTGCTTGTATTCTATCAAAAAATGACTTCTATTACAACATTCTCTTCCATACACCTTCGTCTCTGAGATATTTTCATTATAAATGTTAGTTGTTAATAGAATCTGTTTTATTTCAATAATTAAGCTTTCTATATAAAGTCATATTTTTATGTAACTAATTTTATAGACAAACTCCTTAATAACGAAATTTCTCTTTCTCCTTGAGTTCTTCATTGCCCATTATTCTCTAAGAATCTTACCCTAGTCTTAGAAATGTTACGTGTGTCTTATTCATTCATCTTTCGACATTTTATATATAGAGAGACACATATGTATATTTTTATCTGCTTATTTTTAGCATATAATATCTATGCTTTATTTTATTGGATAGTTGCTTTAGATTTTAGTGCAGAAAATTATTCTTTATTGCCTAATTATAAGTTTTATGTAATTTTTCAAAACTAAGAAAAGTTAAAAATTAAAATTTTCTTAAAATGTATCTTAAAGAATAGTTGGGTTTCTAAAATTTATTTTACACAGCAAAAGAAATAAACAGTAAGATGGAATGGCAGACTGTAAAACAGGAAAAATGTTTACAGATCATATATCTGATAAGTGGTTAACATCAGAAATAAATCATAACTAAAACAAACCAACAAATAATCCAATTAAAAAGGGCAGAGGATTGGAATGCTTTTCCTTAGAAGATATACAGATGGTCAATAGGTACATGAAAAGATTCTCAACATATGGATTAGAGAAATGCAAATCAAAACCACAAGGAGATGATCTCATGACTATTAGTATGTCATTTTCAAAAACACAAAAGTTGTTTAACCTATTAGAGAGGATGTGGAGACAAAGAAGCTCATGAGCATTGTTAGTAGGTAAGAAAAGATTTTTGCTATCACTATGGGAAATACAGCGATTACTTGAGAAAAATAAAATAGAACTACTATATGATACAACAGTTTCACTTCTGGACATTTACCAAAGAATACAGAATAACAGTATGAAAACATATGTCTATATGCATGCTATGTCCATTGCATCATTGTTTATAGTAGCCAAGACATGGAAACAAACGGAATGGCCATCAGCAGATGAGTGGATAAAAAAACATGTGGTATATCTACACCATGTACTACTGCTCAGTCAGGAAAAATGACACCCTCCCATTTTCAACACCATGGATGAATCTAGATGGGATGATGCTCAGTGAAAAATCTCCTCAGATATTTTTATGTGGAATACAAAGAAACAAAGAAAGGAACAAAGATAAAAACTCCTAGATAAAGCTTTTATTTTCTTTTTTAGTGCCTCATTGTGAGGACTCTGTAGTATAGAATCTGTTGCTTTGATTTAAAGTGACAATGTTTGACTTTGACAGAGTGAAAACTTCTCTTATATTCACTCTTTGTTAATATTCATGTGTGGTCACAGAAGTACTAATTTTTTTTCCACCAACTGCTGTAATATCAAGTGAACTAGTGAATAATATCCCAATTATTTTTTTAAAATACCAGAAAATCTGATTCTTATATGTTTGGAACAAGTATTATCAAAAACTCTGTAACAGTGACACACTGATCAGTGATGAACATCTGGATTTTTTTAGTTTAGGATAAATGACACAAAAAGAAAGGGTGAGAGATGAAAAACTAAATATCAGTAAGATTCACTCTTCCTTTGTTAAAAATTACTGGAGTCATGTGAGGTTTTGTCTTTAATTATTTACAATGACCACAAATATTTTGCTCTTTACTCCAGATAATACTTCCTCCAGGAAAATAATACCATTTATAAAATAAAAATAGCTTTTTTGGCAACATGAACACTTTCCAATGCTCACTTCATCTACCTCACCATGCTCTCTTCATTCATGCACCTCACTTTGTCCAGAGCCCCTACCCATTCCTCACAAAGTGAGCCCTAAAGTGACTTCATCTTGGTCCTCTGACCATACTAAGATGTTGCCTTGATTTCCACATGTAGATACCACTAAACTTCTGCCTCAAAGATATTCTGTTAACTGTGTGAAGGCTCACAGATTTATCTTTGTCAAATTAAGTTTTCCTGTGGGTTTGGGTAGTTTCCAGTGTCCATTTGCACCAACATACTGCTTTTTATAATTATCTATTAAGTGTAATTCACTTTAATATTGTTATTTAATTAATCATACTTTGCTTAATTTCCCAGTCACTACATTTTCACTACATTGTCAACAACTATAATTTGTAGTGTCCATAGAATAATTCCTTAAGCAGATAATATTCTGAGCAAATATTTATTTAACAAATGCATGGATTGATATGATTAAGGATTTTTAATAATATATGCACATCTTCCAGTATATATCCAAATACTACAAACATATCAAGTCTGAATAGTGGTTAGTAGAGACAGGCATTCATTACATGGTACATGATTCTAAAACATATGTATTTTATTTTATTTTTGAGACTAGGTCTCTCTATTTTTGTTCATGGAACCACAGGCTCATGTTTCCTGGGGTACCATGGACTCAAGCAATCTCCAGCCTCAGCTTCCCAAATAGCTGGGATTATAGGTGCGTGCCACCACGCCCAGCTATTTTTTGGGACAAGGTCTCACTTTGTTTCCCTGAGCAGGACTCTAACTGTGATCCCTAGCCCCATTTGCTTAATAGGCTGAAGCTTACAGGCATGAGACACTGTGCCCACCTAAAACATATGTATTTTAAATGTGCTTGTGGGTATACACACATTCACTTTATACACTTTGAGATTATAATCACATCATTTGTAAAATAGCATATATTTTCCTCTTTGCACTTGTATTGCTTTCTATTGCCATAGATGCAACACACAAAAACATTTTTATTCAAATAAACATCAAGGGGAAAAAGTATTCATCAATCCACAACTCATTATTTTAACACTCACTCTACTTAAATATAAGTGTATTGTGTCTGACAAGAGGAGATGGCAAAGTCCTAACCATGTAAGTATGTGCTATTAACCACTAAGTGTGAAAACAATGTAGAATCACGATAAAACTTTGTCTCAACATAGTTATAATTAGTTTTCAGGTATAGGTAAGTTCTCTTTTCTACATTTACTTTTAATATTGAGCCATAAATTGCCATCTCCTTTGCAACTTTTCCTGATGCTCTCTGATAAGAGTTTGTTATAACAAGCCAACACAAATATTTAAACACGAAGGTTTAAGTTGGAATTTTACATTGTTCTGTACCTGTGAGCTTCAGATAAGTTAATGTTTGCCCCAAAGAAATAACATATCCAATTTGATGTATTTGCGGAAAGACATCAGTTGAAGCCACAAGAAATTCCTAGGAGAATTCTAAATATTCCAGAACATATTTCATAGTCCCTGTGCTTGGGATATGTATTAAGATATAGCAGTTTGGTAGAGGCTGGCTGCAACCCTTATTCACATCTGTCAGCTAATGGAAGACGAAAATGCTACAGCTGCCAGGGTAAATATTAATCACTTGAAAAAGGAAAATTGTATTAATCTCTGGTGCATGCTCTGTTTATATATGAGTGCTATTTACGCACCGTATGCTATGCTTGTGCTAAAATAGCCCTGCCCTTGATAAGCCACGGGGAAGTGTTGTGATTGGAAAGAAATCATGCATTTACGTGAGTTAAAGCACCAGCATACATTAGCGATTTCTAAAGGCCAGCTTAATCATTAAGTTCAGAGAATCACAAATGTAATTGAAAGTCAAAACTGCCTATCCTCAAGACAGATAGTAGAAGGGTGTAAAAGTAAAATTTAGTTTTCTCAAATAATGAAACTTTATTTTTTACCACTAACCACATTTGGTCAGTTATTCAGTATTGCAATGAATGTCATTGTTTAAAAGACACCTTCCTATGTGTATGAATGCAAGATGACTGCCCACACTCCATTAATTACAGTTATTCCAGGAACTGGGTGAAAGTAAATAACATGCCTCTCTTTAAGAGATAACTCAGATGATTCAGCTATTTACTTACTAAAATGTAATCACTTAGGCATACAATCTTTTATTTGATGCTAAAAAGTGTTAACCCTACAAGTAACTTATGGTTCTAGTATTAAATTTAGAGTTCTGATATTAAAACATAGTAAAAAGAGAGACAAGACAACTACTTAGAACATAGAAGACATTCACAAACTTTTGAGAGGACTTGGACACTGATATCAATAATCATCAGTGTAAGATTATATAGTATAAAGTTACCGATTTCAGGATATTTAAATGTCCATTTTAAAACCAGCAAAAATTAATTAATTAATTAATTAATTAAATAAACCAGACAGATAAAATGGAGAACATATTACCAAATACATTAGAGAACACAAATAGAAAACACATTTTAATGGCATATAAATATATAAAACAATTTGTGAAACTACAGAGAAAAAAGTTCACTTCAAGCATATAAGCAGAAAATTTGATAAAATAATTCATCATTAAGGAAACTGTCACATCTTACAAGAGGAATTAAGAGGAATAACTATTAAATTGTATTAAAATCCCCCAAATTAATTAATATCAATCAAAACACAGCCTCTTATCAAAATGAACTTAATTAGAATATGTTGTTATACAGATTCAGTGCTGAAACACCATTTAATGATAAAACAACACCACCACCAAACTCTGTATAAACCAGGAGGAGGGAAATCTCAAATCAAAGAACGTCTTCAAAAATCCTATAGCGATACCATCATACTCAACAATGAGAAACTCAAAACTTACCCCTAATATAAGTACAAGACAAGATGACCCCTCTCCTCTATATGGATCAGTATCCTTCTGGATACTCCTGGCTGATGCACTAAGGGGACAGAAGAGCTTGAATAATGGGGGCTCTGTTTTCAGTTGCTGTGATCACCACATACAGACTCCCCCTTCACTTTTTGACCCAAGAAACCTACATGAGGCAATTCTCTTCATTCTTGGTTTGCATCTCCCACTATTCCACCCCTGGTTCCTTGCTCACTTTGGTCTAATTCTTTCCAGAACATTCTGTAGTTTTGTCTTTGTCCCAGGTAATATTTCTTCCCATTAATTCACTGCCCCACAGATGTGACTGTCACATGGGTGCTGAGAACCTGCATTCCCATAGCCCCCTACCTCAGTGCTCCTACCTCTCCTTCCTGTCTAGCTCAGTAGACATTCCATCTCTGTAACTGAGTGCTTTCCTCACCCACCATCAAGATGTGTGTCCTATGAATTACAGGACCTGGTTGGAGCTACATACTGAAAAATCCCATTTTATTTATTTTTTGATAATATATGTTATTATAAACATCTTTGTATTTCCCAGGGTTCACCTGCACATACCCTCTTTGATCACTCCCACTCATCCCCCCATTTGTGTACTTTAGTTTGCTTGTTAGCTTGTTTTGACTTATCTCCTGGCCTTTTTTTTTCCCTGTAACCCATATATTAGTGAAACCAATTGGTTTCTGTCCTTTTCTTTCTGACTTGTTTCTACTAATATAATTTCTTCTAGGTACATACATGCCATCTCAAATTCATCAAATGTGTCATTTTTAATTGATGAATAATATTCCATTGTGCATATGTACCACATCTTTTCCACCCAGTCATCTGTTTTGGGACAAGTGTGCTGTATCCATGTGTTTATATTGTTTCCAAGTCCTTGCAATTATAAATACTGCTGCAGTAAACATCCAGGTACAGGTGTCCCTTGTATAAGCATTAAGGTCTCCTTTGGGTAGATTCCCAGAAGAGCAACTGGTGGGTCAAATGGTAATTTCATTTTCAGTAGTGGGAGTACCCTCCACTGCTTTCCATTGGGGCTGGACCAGTTTACATTCCCACAAGCAGTGTAAGAGTATTCCTTTCATTCCATATCCATGCCAAGATTTGTTGCCTGTTTTTTGAAGTGGGCCAATGTAAGGTGGTATGTCATTGTGGTTTTGATTTGATTTCCCTGATTGATAGTGATGTTGAGCATTTTTTCATGTGCCTGTTGGACATATGTATTTCGTCTTTGTAGAAGTTTCTTTTTAGTCCTTCAATCCATTTTTTATAGAGCTTCTTGTTTTGTTTTCACTAAGTTGTATTAGTTCCTTGTGGATCTTTGTTATCAAACCCTTATCAGAGAAAAGCAGATTAGAAGAAATAGAGGAATGAATCAGAACATTAGAGGATACAGAAGTAGAGAGGATAAAGAGAGAGAGAGAAAAAAAGAAGAGAAATGAAAAAATCAGAGCTATATCAGATACCCTAAAGAAAACAAATATAGGAGTAATTGGAATCCCAGAAGGAAAAGAGAAAGATATAGGATCTGAAAGGCGTTTCAATGATATCATGGAGGAGAATTTCCCAAATCTGACGAAAGAAATGAAAATAGACATACAGGAATCAAAAAGGACACCAAATTACTTTAATGAAAGAAGAAAACACAGCAAGACACATCAGAGTAAAACTTTCAATAACCAAAGATAAAGAAAAAATTATGAGAATAACAAGAGAGAGGAAACAGATGAACAAAGGAAAACCATTAGCCTGAACTCAGATTGCTCAGAAGAGACATTCCAAGCAAGAAGAGAATGGGGCCACATTTTCAAAACATTGGGTTCCACCAGGAACCCAATATTAGAACCTCAAACATCAACAATTACTCTAAATGTCAATGGGCTAAACTCATCAATCAAAATACACAGAGTTGCACAGTGGATTAAAATACAGAACCCAACATTCTGCTGCCTCCAGGAAACACATCTGATCCCAAAAGACAAGCAGAATTGAAGGTAATAGGATGGAAAATAATTCTACAACCAAATGCCCCCCTCAAAAAAGGCAAGGATAGCCATTCTTATAACAGACAAAGCAGATTTCAAAATAAAAAAGTGACAAAGGATAAAAAAATCACTACCTATTGGTTCAAGGGTCAATCCATCAAAAAGACATAACAATTTTCAACATATACTCACAAAATGAGGGTGCACCAAGATTCATAAGACAGCTCCTAAGAGACCTGAAAAGAAATACCGATGAAAATGCATATGTAGTAGGCGACTTCAACACCCCACTCTCAACAAAGAACAGATCATAAAAAACAAAAGCTACACAAGGACGCAAAAGTCTTAAAAAAAGACCTAGACAAAATGGACCTAGTAGATATCTACAGAACATTACACCCAAAGGAAAAGAATACACCTTCTCAAGTGCACATGGATCATTCTCTAAAACTGACCACATACTAGGCCACAAGTCAAACATGAATAAATACACAAAGATTAAAATAATACTAACTTTTTTCACAGACCATAAAGGCATCAAACTATAAATCACAATGAAAACAAAGCAAGAAGAACATCAAACACTTGGAGACTGAACAACATGCTACTAAATAAAGAATGAGTAATTGAAGAAATTAAAACTTACTTTGAAAGAATGACAAAGAAGACACAACATTCCAAAATGTCTGGGATGTGGCAAAAGCATATCTAAGAGGAAGGTTCATAGTAACAAAGGCCCATAAAAATAAAAAACAAGAAACTAACAAAAAAAAAGCCTAATCTTGAAAAAAAGCCAACTTGAAAAATTTTTTAAAAAGCAACAAAAAACCCAAAACCCCGCAGAAGACAAGAAATAACAAAAATAAAAGAAGAAATAAATAACCTAGAGACCAAAAGGACAGTATAGAAGATAAACAAAACCAAAAGCTGGTTCTATGAAAAAATAAATAAAATTGATAAGTCCCTTGCAAAGCTCACAAAGGAGAGAACAGAGAAAATTCAAATAAATAGAATCACAAATGAAAGAGGAGAAGCTACAATACATACAAAAGAAAACTAAAGGATAATAAGAGATTACTATGAACAACTATATGGAAATAAATACAATAAACTGGAAGAGATGGAATATTCATAGAAAGACACTACTACCAAAATTTGAAAAAAGAAGATATAGAAAACTGAAATAAACCAATCTTAAGCAGCAAAATTGATGCAGTCATCAAAACTCTGCCTAAAAATAAGAGCCCAGGATTCTACCTGACATTCAAAGATGAAATAACACTTGCACTACTAAAGCTTTTCCAAAATATTGAGACAGAAGGAAAAGTACCAACATAATCAATCTATGAAGCAAATGTCACATTCATTCCAAAACCAAATAAGTACAGCACCAGGAAAGAAAAATGTAGACCAATTTTCCTAATGAACACAGATGAAAAATTGTTAAATAAAACAATGGCAAATTGAATCCAACAATGCATAAAAAGCATTATTCACCATGACCAAATGGAATTTAACCAGGGGCACAAGAATGGTCCAACATCTGGAAAACAATCAACATGATACACCACATCAACAAAGAGAAAAAAAAAAACAAAACATGATCATATTAATAGAAACAAAGAAAGCATTCAACAAAGTCCTGCATCCATTCAAGATAAAAGCCCTTGAAAAATTGGGGATTAAAGGAACATACCTCAACATAATTGGACTAAGACATGCAAAAAAATGAATGCCCAGAAATAAAACCACACATATGCAGTCAACTAATCTTTGACAAAGGAGTGGAAAATCTTACATTGGAACAAAGACAGCCTCTTCAATAAATGGTGCTGGGGAAATTGGACAAAGACATGCAAAAAAAAAAAAAAAAAAGGACCAAGACAACTCCCTCACACCATGTACAAAAATCAATTCAAAATGGATAATAGACTTAGATGTCAGACCTGAAACTATAACATACATAAAGGAAAACTTGGGCAAAACTCTCCAGGAATTACAATTCAGAAATCCTTTTCTGGACACATCTACAGGTGGCAAAAACATGAAGGAAAACAAAAACAGATGGGGCTACATCACACTAAAAATCTTCTGTACAGCAAAAGAGACAACAGAAAAAAAAAAGAAAAAAGAAACCCAATTGAATGGGGAAAAACATTTTTTGTCCTCCACAAGAGTGATAAGGGTTTTAATAGCAAAGATCCACAAGGAACTCACACAGCTAAACAAAAGCAAAACAAGAAGCCCAATTAAAAAATGGGGAGAACTCAAAAAACAATTCTCCAAAGAGGAAATACAAATGACCAAAATGCACATGAAAAATTACTCAATGTCACTAGCAATAAGGGAACTGCAAATCAAAACCACAATGAGATACCACCTTACACCAGTAAGAATGGCCCACATCCAAAAAATGGGCAACAACATGTGCTGCCATGATTGGAGATAAATGAAAACCTCACACTGCTGGTAGGATTGTAAACTGGTCCAGTAACTATGGAAAACTGTGTGGAGGACCCTCAAATTAGTGAAAATGGAACTACCATTTGACCCAGCAATTGCTCTCTTGGGAATCTACCCAAAAGAGACCTCAATGTGAGAACAAAGGGACACCTGTGCTCGGATGTTTACTGCAGCCCTATTTATAATTGCCAGAACTTGGAATCAACCTAAGTGGCCCACAACAGATGACTGGATGAAAAAGAGGTGGTATATCTACACAATGGAATATTACCCATCAATTAAAACTGAGAAATTCGATGGTTTATGATAATATGGATCTACTGAGAAGATATCATAGCAGCAGAAATAAGTCAAAAAGAAAAAGACAGAAACCAAATGGTTTCACAAATATATGGGATATAAGAAAAAATAAACAAAAGCCATGAGGAATAGTCAAAACAAGCTAGCCATCCAACTGAAGCACACAACTCGGGACAGGGGGAAAAGGGATAAATGGTGGGGAGGGTGGGAGGTTAATCCCTGGGATTACAAAGTTGTGAAATTTATAAATAAGTAAATTAATAATCAAATATACGACTACCCAAACATGAACAAAGAAAAAAAAAAAAAGAACTTAAGCCACTCACAAGCAGTGAAATTGAAGAAGTCATCAAAACCCTCCCTAAAAACAAGAGCCCAGCACCAGACTGTTTCACAAACAAATTCTACCAGACATCCAAAGATGAAATAAAGCCTGCACTACTAAAATTTTTCCAAAAATTTTGATAAAGAATGAAAACTTCCAAATACATTCTACAAAGCAAACATTACACTCATACCAAAACCAAATCAAGACAGCATTAAAAAGAAAACTATAGACCAACTTCTTGAATTAGCGCAGATGCAAAAATTGAATCTGGCAAATTGAATCCAATGATGCATAAAAGCATTATTCACCATGACCAAGTGGGATTTTTCCCAGGGGCACAGGGATGGTTCAACATCTGGAAATCAATTAACATAATCCATCACATCAACAAGGAGAAAACCAAAAACCTTATGATCATATCAATAGATGCAGAGAAAGCAGTCAATAAAGTCCAGCACCCATTCATCATAATAGCTCTTGAATTGGGGATAAAAAGAACATACTTCCATATAATAAAAACCATCTATCATAAACCTACAGGAAACATCATTCTAAATGGAGAAAAACTAAAATTGTTTCAATTACCATCCAGAACCAGGCAAGGATGCCCTCTCTCTCCATTACTTTTCAACATTGTACTGAAAGTTCTAGCTATGGAAATACAGCAAGAAAAAGACTAAAAAGGCCTACACATAGGAAAAGAATTGAAATTATCTTATATGCAGATGATATGACTCTCTATGTAGAAAACCCCCCAAAATCCAAAGGAAAACTACTTAAAACAATAAACCAGTTCAGTAAGGTAGTCAGTTACAAAGTCAACACATAGACGTCAGTAGCTTTCCTATATGCAAAAATTCAAGCAGCAGAAGAAATTAAAAATAAAACCATTTTATATAATTTACCAGAGACAAAAATCTAATATATAAGGATGCAAGATATAAGAATAATCAAAAAAAGTTTTTTTTTCCTAATACACAGTTATAGCAGGTTTATTTCGTGTATCGCAAAGTGGTCACAAACAACTAACAACCCACAGGGGAAGGTTAAGTGAATTCTAACCATCTCTACACAGGAAGGAAATCTCCACTGGAAGAGAAAACAGTTCTAGTCACAGTTCATCAACCATCACTGATCAATTCAGTAACTAAAATAGACATAAATATATAAACAAAGCAGGGATTGCTCTGTGTAGACAAAACACACATCTGTTTCTAGAATGACCAGGTCTCTGACCCTCAACCTCTTCAGGACACCTGTGATGTTGACATGGCCTCGTCTCAGTCATGACCACATAAGATTGTCATTAGCAGGACTGGCACCAGTGTCTCTACACATTTTGGGGTACACAGACCACCAAGAGCAGGGAACATGTGATGTTTGCTTCCCTGCACACACCTTTTAAGCCAGAGGATGGGTCTAGGATACAACCCATTTAATAAATGAATATTCACAGAAGCTAAACACTGACTATCTGAAGTTAAAACCTGAAATTGCCCCTTGGGAAGAACCTCTCAGAGGACACTGTCACTGTCTCTCACACCTCTGCATTTCGAAAGAAAAGTGTTTGCTTCAAAATCATTATTTCTTCAGGAAAATATATTGAAATTGAAACAAAGATCTCATATTATGTATTATTGCAGGAAATTTAAAATCTGCCTTGCACATCAATATCTTAAGAAACAATTGGTTTTCTTTAACAAAACTATAAAGCTTAGATGATTTAATTGTAAAGCAATTTTACAACCCTGATAAGGTAACACATTGCTAGGAAGAATATTGCAGGAATTGTTAGATTTATACAAACACATTTTCACTTATCCCTGCAATGTAGATTAAAATGATCTTAATTCTCATTCTTACTAGAATCTAATGAAGAATTGTCACATCAGTACATCCCTTGTTTTCAATAACAATTGTGTGTGTTACAGATATCTCAGTTAAACCAGGAGTGAAAGGGGCAAGCACTTTGCGAATGAGCATTGTAATTCTTCACAGCAAGCCCTGGGACTGAAGAAAAAGCAGGCCTGGGATAGTAGTGAGAAGGACAAAACCACTACACTTAAGATCCAGACTGAATAGTTTCAAATTGCCTCCCCTCTCTACTCAGGGAGTAGGTCCCTAGGTGACCACAACACCTCTCTAATCTTGAATTCTACCCACCCTCCAGTTCCAAAGTCAGTCCATAGTGCTATTTAAATAAGGTGATCACCTCATCAACCTGAAACCTCAAAGTCTGCCTCCTCCTGTCCTTGTCACTCCTTTTAACCCCAAGTGTCCCGCATGACAGCCATGTCTTACTTCTCAGCTGTGAGTTCAGCTGATTCCTGTGGGAGATGGTATCCTGTGCTTACCCAAACCCAGAGGGGGAACGAATGCTCCCATACTGTGAGCTAAGGAGGTAGCAACATCTTCTGGTAAGTGACACAGAGGTCAGGAACACCTACAACCTCACAACACCATGAGGATTCAGCACCTGATGGAGGGGGTGTTGAGTGCCTGGGTAAGAGGCAAGCAGTTGCTGGAAAGAACTAGCACACCAGCTACTTCACCTGGTGGACAGAAAGGAAGTTAAGTGGTTCACCTGTTATAAGTTTTAAAAAGAGTGATCCTAGCCCCTTGAAAGTTTTTAATCATGAGGAGGTCTATCATCTTCCCTCAATTACTCTACTGATCTACTAAAATTTTCCTTTGTTTCTAAAAAGAAAAAAATAATAATTTTCTTGAATGTCTGGAACCACTGTAAGCTTATGCAAGTATATCTGTACTGCAACCATCCCAATCCAAGTAGTTTCACTTTTATGTATAGCTGCTGAAAAATGCTGGGACCCTTGGTATCATCTTCACATGATTTTTAATAGTGAACAGGGGAACCCAACCAGCTGGGAAACAGCCACTTGAGCCTCTTTCCTGCCCCGAAGGAGATCCCACCCTTTTATCACCTCCCTCCCAGGCCCAGGGGAGCCCACCCACCTTGGTGCAAACACCAGAGGGCCAGGTATGTACAATCATCAGAAGGTCATAGAGACAAATGACAGAAAGTGTGAAAAACTAAAAGCTCATTTACCCTACAGTACCTCAGCAAGACTCCCTGGAAATTCACTTCCCTGGGCATTATTGTCCCCAACTTCCTGGTACATTGTCCCCCAACTTTCTCCTGTTCTAGAAATCTGTAAATCTCCACTTTGATGCAAAAGAAAATTCTTTTTTGCTGGAGTGTTTATTACTTCATGTTTTTTTATCACTTGACTCTGAGGAAACATGGCAAAATACTTGAACAAGTGAGCAGCAGCTGGTCCATTAACGTAGTTTATTCAAAGATAAATAATAACCTGATGCTCACATTCAGCAGTCTACTCATTCCTAGTCTATGCTTTGAACAACGGAAACATTTCACTATTGACTGAATTCTTTGTCTTATTCTCTTCTTATTTCTCAGAACATATACCCAGTCAGGGAAACTGAGCCTCAAACAGAGGAGATCTGATGGAGGCCTCATACTGTGTGGGGAGAAAGCTTAGAGAACAGAACGGGATGCGAAACTAACAAAGAATCACCCACAGAACAACACCCATGCTACTCTAGAGGGAGAGGAAGGTAAGAAGCTGGGGAGTTGTGGACCTTCAGAGGTCAGAGCAGAGTGTAAGAAAGGCCTCCCCAGGTGGCATCACAAGCTGGTGCTCAGAGTACCCAGCAACCAGAGGTGGAGCTGACTTTTTTGCTGCCAGAGCAACACTGGCAGCAACTGGGAAAACAGGAATCCCTCTTCTTTCCCTCCTACTTCCCAGTTTTCCCCTGTGCTTTTCACAGGCAAAACCTAATAGCATGTCATGGTCTGGGGTCTAGGACATGCTGTGTGCAGAGTCGTGGAGTAAATGAATTATCAGGGTTTTCACCTTTCTGCAATTAGCCTCTATGACCAGCACTTAGGTGTTTTGTTTCCCCTTGATTGTAAACAACTGGCCTGGTGGATGTTTGCACAGGCCCAGTGGGCATACCTGGGCCTGAGAAGGAGGTGATAACATGGTGACATCAGCCTCGGGGAAAAAGAATACCACAAACAGAATGCCAGAGAGAGCCCAGAAAGAGTAAGAAGATCCTTGGGGTCTGGAGGCTGGAGCAGGAGGCAAACATGCCTGCCTGCTTCCAAGCCCTCCTGGCCCTTCCTTGTCCTACCTGGCCTACCATACAAAGTTGAAACATGGGTTTGGAACAGAGATAATAATGAATAACTAGCATATAATAACAAGAAAGCATCTTTACTCCAGGATGAAGTACCACATTGTTCAATTGAGATGTCATCCATTTTAGAGTCAGTTTAATTTGGAATTAAAATCAAACTTTGTATTTCCTAACTGCACACCAAACTACTTATCCTTACTCCCTTCCTGTGTGAGAACTCAATGCATTATTTAGAAGGAATTTAAAGCGTCAAATTAAGAATTTTATGCAAAGTGCACAGAAGTACCAAATAATTAGTTGATACTCCACAAGTCTTTATGTATTATTTTCTAATGATTTGTTATATTCTAATGATTTAGTTTTTCTCTTTGTGCTTCTAACTGCTCTCTCTCTTCATTCACCACTGAGTAATCTTTGTGCTATTTATTGTTTTAATCCTCAGTGTCCTATATTTGGGCATATTTTTTTCATTTTCTGTTTCTTCCCATGAAATTTACTTTCTTAAATTTTAAATCCCATTTATATAACTAACTTCTATTTGTGCAGCTACAATTCTGACTCCTGAGTTGTAGACACATACCTGGTCACTCACTGAATAGTGCCTTCTGATCATTTGCAAATGCCTTAATTTCACAAAGGAACTTAATCCTTTCCACCAAGACCCAACTCCCTCCCCACCCTAGCCAACACATTCTGCTCCTAGTAAATCCGCATTTTCTTTTGGGTCTAAAGTCACTCCAATTACTGGAGGCCAAAGATCTGAGAGAAATTTTTCAAATAATCTTCCTTCTCCCCCAAAACCAACTGTATCCCATCTATACCGGTTCCTCTCTACTAATAAGTGACATGACAGATACCCTCCAACATTGCTAACATTCTTCTTTATGCTCTTTCCATTCACATACTATTGTAAAGTTAATTTTTCTGAAGTATAATTTTAATAGCATAACACACCTATAACCTTAATAGCATTAACTTTTTAAATTTCTGCCTAGTGAATTAATACTAACCAGCCCCCTGGTCTTCAAGGTCATTTGTAATATGTCTAATCCAACATTGTAACAGGCTCTGACACCAGACTGATCATGTTCCATCAAATAGGGCTGCTCATCTTAGGCTAAGTAGATTCCTGCCACACTCTGCTCTCTCCCATTTTTCTGTCTTGTGAAGCTCATTTAGAATCATTTATCTTCCATGAAACTCTGGTGGGCTCTCTTTCTTTGAGTACAAAATGATATTCACATTCCTCTTATGATCTTCCACATGGTTTCAAAAGCTGTAATTAGAAAACAAAGTTGGGCAATATCTTTACCAACAATACAAAAAGCAGGCATATATACACCTTTGAACTGTACTGCTTTTAGGAATAGAGGGGTCTGATTCTGTAGAAGGATGCCAATGTCCATATCACAGAGGACATATCACAGAGGCACAAAGAAAGTACCAGTGAGAATAAAATGAAACATTTGGGTATTCCCAGAAGATTCCTGAAGCTCCCACTTCCTAGATTTAAATAATTATTGATAATGCCAAAAAGTTAGGTCCAAATTTATATAATTTAAGACCTGAAGGAATATTATGTGATTGTTCCTCTCTACATTCAGAGTTTTTCTCTGGGGGTGAATGTTACTTGGTAAAGGAAACACATGCCTTAAGTTTTCATCTGGAATATGGTTGCCTAATCTGGACCAGGGCCATGACTACTGAACTGATGGGGAGGAGAGAGACACAATCACCTCTGTATGTTCCTCTACATTCATTGTGTCCCATCTACCAACTGTACACTCATGAAGATTGATGTTTGTGGATACCTAATTCTGCAACTTATCGCAAGAGTCTCGCCCAAAGTACATACTGACTGATTCATGTGGAAATCATTCAATTTTCTCATTTCAAAAACAGAAAGTTGATTATCTTACACAAACTCTAATTGACATATCCAAAATGATCTTTTTTGGCAGAATTCTTTCTCATCAGTTTCTCATCAAAAATATTCAGTGAGCATGCACAATCTCATTCACCCAAAATACCCTCCAGGTGTTTGGTGTATTTCTGTGAGGTTGCCCAAAGACAAATTGAAATTGAGATGGCCAAGAACAGAGTATTTGGAATAAAGTAATCTGCTCAAATATCTCTTCCACATATTTGACATGATTAACAAAAGGGATTCTCAGGATTTTTGTTTCTTTTTATGTTTCTCTGAGTTGGCTGTGGATGATTTAGGTTAAATCTCAGTGAGAATAGTTAGGAATTTCACAGATCATCTCCTCTTAAAAATCTAGAAGTTCTATGATTGATTAATGGAATTTGAAACAGGCTATAGAGAGTAAAAACAGAAATTTTGAGTTTAGGATTGTGTGGTAGCTGGGTTCCTTAGGGTACAGTGTGTCTAAGGAAATTCTATTATCCAGACCATATTATCCTGGATAAAAATGGCTTTATCTGGAACTTATGTAATTGATGCCTACAAATTACTTTGGGTGAAAAAAAAAGATTTATCAGCTGGTTAATATTATTTGTATTTCTTCCCTCTTATTAAGAAGCACATTTTAATTGTAGGATCTGTGTTTTATTTTCTGTGTTTTTTCTTTACATTTTCTTTGTATTAGGATGATACAGTTGCTTTTTCTGCCTTTACTGCAGGCTTCCCCACTACAAACACTGCATATGGTGCCACTAGGGAGATGCATCAATTACATGGGCAATATTGTGTTCTGAAGTGAAGGCATAACTTGAAAACTTCTCTGTATGTACATGTCTTCTTAAAACCACAACCTTTAACCTTTCCAACTTTTAATATAGCTTCCACTTACTACATTAATGCAGTAGAATAATTATATGTAACAATTAGAACAGACAGAATTATATAATTAAATATGAAACATATAACACATGTGTATTATGTTATATATATTATATACAATTACACATAAAAAACAAAACACACGTAAGTAGACCTATATATGTAAATGAGTATGCATTTTGCTAATGGGGTATGTGATCGAAAATATGTGGACCCTCCCACCTCAGGGCCAGACATCCATGTGCTTATGGAACACCAGGGGAGAACCCAGTGTCACCCTCAGTGAGGATGGGGTGCTCCGTGAGAACAGTTCAACAGTGCCTGTTCTGTGGAAAGGGTTACTGGACAGAAGCCACCACTAACATAATTCAAGATCTCTCCTACCAGTGCTGGTGACCAACCAGCATCTCTACCAGCCTTGCAGCAATCACTGTTGTCCCAGCAAGTAGGTACCATGCCCCCCTTCACAGAAGACAGCGCCACCAAGATAGCTCAAGCCCCATCATTTGCTTCTCCTCTCTGCTCAAGCATATCACCCCACTGACTAACACACTCCCATGGTCAGGGAGTGACCATTTCTACCAGATTTCTACCAGATTTCAACCAATTCTGGCCAGGCCAGATGCACCACACCCTATTCCATGATGCCATATAAGCTCTGTAATTTCCAAGACTGAGTAGTGGTGGGTTCAGAACTAGCCCTGCCACCACACACTCAGCACGGCAGCCTCTCCCCAGAGAGAATCTCTGATCTGCTCCTCGGAACTGGGCCTCACTTTGTTTCTCTAAGCAGAATTCACTCTGCCCACCCACTGGGCACCTTCCCAGGCTTGCCACACCAAGGAGGGTCTCTCTGTTGTAATATGAGTTGAGGTGACTGTCTGAGAGAGGGTGGCCTCCACCTAGTTCATCTGCTTAAGCCACTGCCTAGAATACTGACTCTGGCCTCTCTGGAGGGTGCCAATTATTCCACAGTAACTAAGCCAGGCCTGCTTCTGATATGGTGAACCTTAGAGTTTGAGTTCCCCTTATTGGGACTTTTGTTCCCCCCAAAGTTGTCATCGATCACTATACCTTAGACATTTTTTTATTTAAAAAGTGAAAATGATGAAAATTATTATGGACTAATGAAAAGCCCTTCCTCCAAAACTAGTCACCAGTCTTACTTTATAGGAATATTTAACTCATGTGTGTTAATGTATATGAACATATATAAAAACATTCTTGCCTTAAATAGCAGAAATGATTATATTCTACACAATTTATTCTATAATAATTTTATTTCAATATTATGTGAAAATCTCCTATCATGCAGGTTTTCTTTCTTAATATTTACCCCCACCTCTCTCTCTTCATTCTCTCTCTATTTCTCTCTCTTGCTGCTTCTCTTAGAGATTTCTCAAAAAACTAAATTAGTTTTGCTCTTCCTAATTTTGTCTTCCTCCTTCCCACCCATTCACCAGACATCTGAGTAAGTCAAAGTCATGACCACAGACACCGCCAAACACATAAACACAACCTCACAGACACAAAATAAAAACATTTTTCACTAATGACGGGTCCAGCATTGCAATCTGGGATGAAAGAACATGTTCAAAACTCAAATGGTTCAATTTAAATTCATGAATTCTAGGATGATTTGATTAGTTTGATCTTGTGAAATTAAATGATTTAAATATCACATAAATACCACATTTTTAATGTACTTTTCTATTTTCAAAGAGTAGCAGATTTCAAAATTAGATTGTTTGCTTGAGCCATACAACCACAAAGGGAATACGGCCTCACACAAGGTCATGTGGTCCCACCCATGTGGCCTGGCTGGAGGCTGTAGGTCCTCAGAAGGAAGCCCCTCGTGGTGAGTCTGGAATGAGCTCATTAGTTATTAGTTATTTCATAGAAAATGTATTTCCCTGGATAACATGCTTTGAGGACAGCATGTAAAGTCACTCAGCACTGGGAGTTTAGATATTATAACCTGCTGTATTTAAGTTTGTTGAGTAAACCAGAGCATTCAGGTTTGGGTCAGCTGTTCTATCTCCTGCCTCTGAGAACCCAACGCTCCCTTGAATAAAACCACATGATAAAATTACTTTCAAAATAATTTCTCAAACTTTGTGAGGCATGTTTCCTACACTATTTATTTTAATCATGATGACTAAATCATCTTAAACTGGAAATCACTCCTTTATTAGGTGTGGATGTGATCCCCACAAGTCTTGGCTGGATTCTTGGGCAATCTATTCTATCATCTCTGAAATGGAATAGTAAGCTTGGTATAGACTTTGATTTATTCATAATAGACCAAAATACTTTGCACCATGTAAAGCATAGAAAATAACTAAAATGTCCCCCAAATGAGGTAAAAGCAATAACAAGGCTGGAAAAATGTGTGCAAAGCAGGAGTGAGTGTTCTGTTCTTTATTCTTGCAATGAAAACGCAAAGTGAAATTGTGGCAATTTCCACCATGGACAGGAAATTGGCACTGACTCCCACTGTGTTTGGTGATTGGATGAGTGTAGAGTGCTCTTGACATAAGATAACAGACAGGGTGACTGAAACATGCCAGGAAATCTTTCTCTTCGCTTTATTCCAAAGAAATGGACTTTGGTGTTTTTCCTGGCTATTTCTTTAGAATTTCTTATGGGTATTTTATATATGAAGAATAAGTACTAGCGTAGACATGACATGAGAACCAGAACCACTGGCTTTCTAAATGTTTTTGTAATTCCGTATGTATTTTTAAGATTAACTGTTCTAAAACAAGTAGAAATATTTTGTAATATAAAGTATTTAAAGGATAATAATCAAGTGACTGGCCCTGCGTCGTTTTGGTCAAAAGTATTCTAAGAAATAAAGAGAAATCATTTATTAGAAAAAAAAAACATGGAACTTCAAGGGCCTGATGTTTGATATTTACATGCATTAACATTTAGTAATATCCTACTGCTTTGTAATTAGAGTCAACTCCCAAGAGGGAGAATATAATTGCTCATTTTGTAGATGTGGCACTTCTGGATCAAGAAGTGATTAAAATATTTATACTGCACAGCTTGTTCTATTCACTGTATTATCAGATTAATTTACTTTGATTCTCTGCACATCCATATTTTTGCTTTTTTCCCTCAAAAATGGCAGGTGAGAGAAAATAATATTTTATCATAGTCTTAACACATAGTTACGCATTTGAAATAAATGAATCATGGGTTAATATTTTGGAAGTATATAGCCCACATATAAGACATAAAGTGCAAAAGAGAGAAACAGTTAAAATTATTTTGAATAGGACTTCCCAAAGGATAGAATTGGAACTTATCACTTGCTGGTGGTACATGATTTTGAATTCTTCGTCTATGTTAGGGAAAGCTGTTGTCCATCTTTGAAAGACTTTTAATTATGATGAAGAAGATTAATAAGAATATATTCATTGTTTTCCTTTCTAGTAAAGTAAGCAATATTTTTCTTTTAGGTGTATACTTGTATATTTTCTATATTTGTCTTAGGAAGTTTACTGCTCTAAGTGGAATTTATATTACTGAATTTCTAACTTCTCTAAACTAGTTTCTATATTTTATCTTTGAGTTATAAGTAATAGATGGTATGACTGGGAGAGCAATTATTGGATCTCTCAAGAATTAAATGAAAGTAGCCCCCCAAATCACACTCAGGAAAGATCTATATTTGGAAATTGGTTTCAAAGGGCTGAGTTTCAAATTATGTGTGTTAGAAGGTCAAAAGCTAGTAAGGGAAGTAATTATCCAGGACTGAGAATGCATGGCCACGGTCTCATCCAGAAGTAAGTAAATTAGCTTTGGGCACTTCTGACTCCAGCTCAAATAAAGAAGTGAGCATGAGAGGTTTAATTAAGTGACCAAAACACAAGTCCCCTCTTTGTAATTGATATGAAACTGTATTACTGAAAATCAAATCTGCGATCCATTTTAATATCATTTGCTTCTGAAGTATGTTAAGAAAATACAGACTTTAGCCTGTGACCGGAGGAGGGTGGGGACCTCTCTTCTTGAGCCTGGTCTCCCCAGGAGGCAGAGAGAAGAGCAATGTTAGCACCCCTGTCCCATTGCTGCTGAGTGCCCAGCTCCTGAGAGCCGGAAAGTCTGACAGCATGAAAGAGCAGGAAATAGAAGTGTGCCCAGCCAAACCCCAATATCTTCTAAAGGATGATGGTGTAGTCCCTTAAGCAAAACAGAAAAAAAGAATTGAGTTAACAACATAGATGGACCAAAGGAGGAATACACAAACCCTCTCTAGTAATAAAAGATCTCTGTGGCCAATGCCATTGTTTTTTACCCAGAGATAAAATGGTCCCTCCTGTAACAGACCAGTCAAAGAATAATTTCAGGTGGAGAGAGCAAAGGCCTGTGATGGAGAAGAAGACTCTTGTGAAGAACCAGGTGAAGGGAAAACAGGCTCCAGGAAGAACCAGGTGAAGGGAAAACAGACTCCAGGCAAGACACATGGCAGTGATAACCATGGGGCTACAGTCATGTTGAGTCTGTACTCACCTGTAGTGTGGGATCTCATCAAAACTTTATCAACCTCTGATCTTGGAAGTACCGGAAATGCAGATACTCAGACCCCAGCCCAAACTTATTAAGCTGTGCTCCTGAAAGTTAGTACTGTAGACCCAAGGTAAAGCAAACATTTCAATAAAATCTTAATCTGTTTGCAGATATTATCACTTGAGCAGTATGAGGGTAAGAGCAGTGGCCCAGAGCCGGCAGGATGCAGTCTGTGTCAGGAAGGGAGACTGGTTCAGAGACACATCAGTGAAGAACAGTTCAAAGGCAGTTCCTGACACCACCGTGCAGGTATCGGGAGGGAAAGCCTACCCCTCACATAGGGGTGAGGCTCATCCTCTTCAGAGAAGGTCCTTGGCTCTAAGACCTTTCCTGCTCCCTGAGTCAGGCCACCCCAGGACAAGTACCTCCACTTAAAGTCACATGTATGACCATGTCTGAAAGATATTTTCCCACAGAGACTTTCACCTAGCCAAGTCAGCACACCCACTAGGCACTCCAGCAAGAAGGAGGAGAGAAGGGAGGATGACAGAGATAGAGACACACTGGATAGAAATGCAGTGAAGAAAAGGCAAGTGTTCCAAAAGTCAGGCGTTACTCACAGATCACAAGACTGAGGATGGGTTGGTTTCCAAAGAACACAGAGGACTCATTCAACTTACCAGGAAAGCAAGTACACCCATCTAAACATGGACAGCAGATATGAAAAGATAATTGGTGGAGGAGGATGCACAAAAGACCCATAGGTATAAGAAAAAAAATGTTCACCAGTGCTCTCAGTAAGGCAGAAGCAGGCTCTAGACAGAATGAGCTACCACCTCAAATCTGTGAGACTAGAAGGCATGGGGAAGCCCTCAGCAATCAATGCTGGTGAGGTCGGAAAGAAAGCTGGTGGTGAGAAGGCAAATCAGTAGGCCTTCTGGACCCACCTCAGAGAACAGAAAGGAGAATTCCATGATCCAGCAGTTCCATTTTGGGGGAACACTTGGGCAGCATCACTGACAGTGCCTGAGGTCTGGAAGCATCCCAGAAACCCCAGATTGAGAAAGATGAAAAGAAGGTGGGAAACTATTCAAGGAAGAAGAGCTATGAGCATTTGCAACAACCTAGAAGGAACTGGAAGGACTCTGAGGTAGTGAAACAAATCAGAATGAAGATGATTGCACAGATCTGAGTAAAATATAAGGAATCAAGTGTATGAACTGAAAAGCAAAGTAGTTATAGACTTGTGGATGACAGTAACATAAATTGAGGTTTCTGAGTTAGGAGCAGAAGAAAGGATTAACAAGGGGAGAAAAATACATAAGTATATCTCCTAATCCATAATACCACAGAGTGATTGATATGACCCTGAGTGTTTCAAATGTAAAGGCAATTATCAGATAATTCTGATAGTGATTTAGAGTATTCTATACTTTGGGCCTATTCTATACTATAATTTGGGTATAGTATTTTATATATCATCATAATAAACCTGGTAAAAATAATTTTATAAGAATTTAGGTGGTAAAAAATATTTTAGTAAGAAAATAAGCCCCTGAAGCATTTGTGGCCTCTGAAGAACTATTTTTTAAGTCTTCTATATTAATGAATGTTTTCAACTGTCCCCACTGAATAGTATCAAATATAGTTTGTCCAAGGCCTGGTTCAATCCCAAGGGATTATTCTTTGAACCAAAGGCCATAAAGCAGTTTTTGAACTTTCAAAAGCAAAAAATTATCTATGGTAACAACAACAACAAAAGCCTTTCAGTGTGTTAAAATGATAAGTTTTCTGCTCTTAATGAGATGCTAGTTGAAAAAATTCTTTAGAATTCTCCAGGGGTCTTCACTTGCCAGAGATATACACAATGTTTCCTCATTATTAGCTTTTCAGCAGAATGGAAAATAGTACCATGTGCTTCCCGTCTGGCTGAGGGAAGAACATCAGAGCCAGTCATCAGTGGAATCAGTGGAGGGGAGATGGCAGCAGAGGTCACCATGATGTGGTTATTTCATGGCAAGAGATGGACTGTGAGCTCTGTGGGTCCAGCTTCCAGAGATCCTTTCCTGAGGGTGCTGATTTAGGGAAGGGGGAGCGACCAGCGCTTTTGGCAAGCAGACACCCCATTCTTTACTGTGCCTTTAAGCTCAGAGGGAACCTCCTAGTGGTCACCAAAAGGAGGCATCAAGAAGTCCAGGGTTTGTTCTGACCAATGTCATCCCACCGCATTAGGGGGATTTTTATTTCCTAATAAAATCTACACAATATGAAAAGCATTGCATTTTCTTTTTCAATGTATATTCTGACCTGTAGCAACATCGCACACTTGAGCTAATATATCATCTGTGTGTGGACCCTGTGTTGGGTCCCTCAAAGAGGCTGTCACTGTGACTGTGAGTCACCCAGACACTAGTAGGGGGCACTGTGTCACCAGCACTGATACCCTAGGTGGGAACTCATCAGCAGATCAGCTCTCCAGTGGGTGCAGGTCAGTAGCCAGAATGCAGGCAATAATCAGAAAGATTGTGAAAAACTGGGTGCAGAGAGGCACCAAAACTAACAGGGAAAGAAGCCGTTATTTAAAACATTCACTCTCTGGGTTCTACCCATGTACACAATGGCGAGACTATTCAATGGCAAGACTACTCAAAGCAACAATAGCAAGATTTATTTACAAACAAGGAGAGAACCAAGAATCCCTGAGACCACGAGTGCCCAGTTATCTTATCACAGTTACTGTCCAGTCTCAAAGTCCTAAAATATTCCCAAGATGGCATCTTCTCCCCACTGCATACCTGAAGCAGGCATTTTACACAAAGTCCAGTTTTCAGCAAGCTCAATTCCTCCTTATCTGGGAGACATGCCAATTCCAGTTTTCTTCTCATTGTCAGTGGTACATATTCCAAGCTTTCCAGTCCAAATTCCTGTTTCCAAACCAGAGACCTGTACCTTTGTTTCTCATCACTTTTCCTCTTCCCCAGGGTGGCAAAATCCCAGGTTACCTATCTTCTGGTCCGAAGCCTGTCATTGCTCTCAGAACAAAGCTGGTGATGATATACCCTCCACACCACTTTTTTGCAGCTTTTAACCTCTCAGGCCAACTCCACCCACAGTGCTTCTTTCCTCGCTTGCCTGCAAAGCTTGCATCATCTGGGCAATTCTCCTTATTGCCCCCCTTCCCAGCTGTGGCCCTCATCAGTCCCAGTTACAATTATAAAACTCCATAGTACACAGTACACCATCTTTAAGAGGAAGTAGAGATTCAGGGGTGAGTGAAAAGACAGCCCCTGGTAGCCTGGGTCCCTCCCCATCATCTAAGCAAGTCCCCTGAAACCCAGGACAAGATGCTCTTTCTCCCCCTCCACTCTGCGTTTTCCTCACTGGATCATTTCACTAACTGCATGCAGCTCGGTTGTGGTCCCTGGCTGCCTTCAGCCCCCTGGTTGGCCTGACCCTGCCTCCTAGAGTGCTTCTAGCATTTCCCCACCTACAGCACTTGGGGTGCCAAACATCCAACATTGGCCCCCTACCCCTCCAGCAGGCTCTGCTCAGCCTCTACACTCATGACATTCTGTTCAGTTCTGTTCATGATGAACACAATATTCTCCTACCACCTTTCAAGCTGGTGAGAACATTGGGCATCTTCCTTTTGGCAGGATTTCCACTCAGCTTCAGCATACAGACGGGGTTCCCCATGGGGTGTGTTGAAGGGGTGCAGAAACTCAGAACGGCATGGGATACTACTTCCTAAACATGGAGCATTATCCTGTCTGAGGCATGCAGAAGCCCCTCAAAATATGAAATACTAGTCAAACTACAAGCTAATGAAAAAGTACTCACCTTCAGGGCCACTGATCAAAATAAGCAGCATACATATTTGAAGTTGCCTTGAAACGTGTTAGAAACCTTTCTAACAGATTGTTGGGAAATGCTATGGAGATGATCTCAGAAGCAAGATCAGCTTCATTAGGTTATAAAAGCAGACCCAGGAGCTAGCACAGGTACACACATGGTATATTGTAACCTGTCTGGAATAACCGATTTAAGATCAGGGTAAAGAGCTGAGGTGCCAGGCAGGAAACTGAAAACTGTTGCATGAAGTTCAGAAGAATATTGTCCTAGTGAGAAGCCTGGACTGCTGGCCTTCTCTGAGCAGTTTCACGGATCAACACCAATTGTTTTACTTTTAGTTGGACACAAGCTGGTATTTTCTCTTCAAAATATTAAACTTGTCAACACCCTGAACTAAACAGGAGTCAAATGATAGAAACATGCCATTTTAGAGTCTCTGGAAAACAGTACCTTGAATGGGAGTGTAATGGATAACAATTTCATTGGCCAAGATCATATAAATCCATGGTCAGACATTTTTTCCCCACAAGCTGCCAACATAGTAGATCTGAAGGTAGAAGATGCCTGGTGACCTGGCCTAGCTCCTGCACATGAGCCTCTATCCAAAGAGGCAAACACCAAGTGCTACGCAAGTGCCCAAGATGACTCCATTGCCATCCTCACTGCATCCCTGTGTTCCTGACTCTGTACATGAGATCTGAGACTTGATTTCATTTTTTCTCAGCCCCCATGTTGTCCTTCTCAGCCTAGGGGCTTAAGGTCTACATTTCCCCCCCTTCTAAAAGCAGACACGTCAGATCTGTACTTATCTCTCACTTCCTCTCTGATTTTGTTTCTCTGCCTAGTATTGCATATAAATTGTTGAGGAGGCTTTTATATCCAAGTCAAACTAATCTACAAAATTAAAGAAGTACTCTTTTGTGAAATTTAGTTCCATTGCACCGGCTGCACTGGGTTTGTATTGTCATGGTGTCTTTGACCATTTCATGGGGTTGACAAAAGATGACAAGTTCTTGTAAGAGCAGAAATGGAGCCAGTTTTGGGAGGGATTGCTTCATATATATTTTTTAAAGCTATGAAAATTTATTTATATATTGTTTTGAGAGACAAAAAATATAACAATTTCAGCTTCCCTAATCAGATTTTGGTTGTAATGAAATCCTATTGATTTCTCTAGAAACTTTTTTATGCTACAACATCAAAGCCATATCAATGTTTAGACATACATATATTCATGTGTATTTATGTATACATTTAAAAATCTATGTAGCTGTGCTAAATTGTATTTTTGTGTATACACTTAAGTATGCATTGATAATTGTGTTATATACTTGGCAGTCATAAAGAATGTAGTTCTTATTACTTTTATCAGAAAGTTACTTTTCTTTTGGGGGGTTCCCTGGGGCCTCTACTTTTTTAATGTATCTTTATATTTATATTACATTATTTCATTATTGTGTACCCCGGGGCTTTCCCACTTCACTAACATTTGTTAACCATCCTGATCTTTTGTGCTCTTCACCTTCCCTGCCTTCTTCCCCCTCCTTCTCTCTCGCTCCATGGATCAGTCCCATTGGTTGTTTTCATTCTTTCTTATTTGTTTGTTTGTTTTTCCCTATATCCATCATATAAGTGAGACCATCCTGTACTTCTCTTTTTCTTTTTGACTTATTTCTGCTAATATGAGTCTTTCTATTTCCATCCAGGTTGCTGTGAATGACATGTGTTTGTCCTCCTTGATTGATGCGTAGTATTCCATTGTGTATACGTACCAGTTTTTTTTAGTCAATCATCTGTTTTGGGGCATTTGGTTGATTGCTTCATATTTTGAAGAACTAGGTAACACATTGTCAGTAATGTGCTCACACTCTGAAGTGTGTTTTTAGTGTATCTTCATTTTCACATTGCCTCCAACACTAAAAGGCCCTGGGTAAATGTAGGTGGCCTCTGATTATCACATTAGAATTCCGACCTTTTCCATCAGGGTTCATATGGATATAAGAAAGGACATGAGAAGGTGAACAATTCTCCTATCATTTCCCTGGTTGACCCAAACTGTGTGCAGTAATATTTGTTGAGTAAATCAATAAAGTGACCTACCTGCTTGAACAGAAACTTGGTAGACAAAACCACATGAACAATATTGGTTTATGTTGCTGTAGAAAAATATGACAGAGACTATGCCATTAAAAAAATTATCACAAGTCCGTGATTCTTAAAATGTTCAATGTCAAGTTGTTTGTAAAGAATAAGTATATATATATATATATATATATACATATACATATATTCATATCCATGAACACAGGAAATATGAATTGTGTAAAAGGTCATTCTTGTTTCCTTTGCATTGGAGGCTACTTATTGCTGATGTATTTCAAAACAGCAAACTCAGTGCATGTAGAGAAGACAAAGGATACCACTTGAATGGGCTGTCGGTGGCTAAATCTGCGCTGATTTGAGCAAGAGCAAAAATGATAATGATTATAATCCATAGACTAGAATAAGAAGCCATGAGATTATATGAGCTTAAACAATTTAATAAATAATGCAGAGAGAAAAGAACTCTTCTTTTGTAGCATAATCCCAACCAATACATAAGGAATGAGAAAAACAGAAAAACCAAAAAATTAAGTAATAAATTTTTTCAGACAAGAATCATCTGTGAATACTGAAATGAGTTAGTGGAAGTTAAGTGAGAAACAGCATATGCACATGGTCCCAAAAGTATCTTCCCAAAGAAGACCTATTAGTCTCAAAGTAAAAATGTGGGTTTACAATGGCGAAATGTAGAAAACAACACCTTATCCAAGAAATTTAAGTTAAAATCACCGTTCATTGAACAGTATATATCTCCCAATGTGACACACTGAGGAACTCACCAGGTTTGTGGTATTTTTGCCAAAAATATTGCACAACATGGATTTAATTATAAGGAGACCATTCCACTAAGTAACTAGACCAGTGCTCTTCAAATCTCTCAAGGACTTAAAAGTCAAAAACCAAGGAACCAGACAGGTTATAGGAGACATGAAAGCAAAATAAAACACTCAAGACTACTTTTGACCCTGTGTCAGAAAAAAAAAAAAAAACTTACTGACAATTGACAAAATCTAATCAAGTCCTACAGCATAGTCAATAACATTTTATCAAATTTTGGTCTGATAAAATGTTAACATTTAGTACAACTGGAAAAATGTATCTGGTAATTCTCTGCATAGCTTTGCAATTTTGTGCAAGTCTGACGTGATTTAAAAATTAAAAGTTTTTTTTTTTCTAAAAGGACAATTCCACAATAAGAATACATTAAGTTTAAAAGATGGGCAAAAGATCTGAACAGATAGCACATCCATCAAAAAAAGAATAGAGGATTAGAATTATTATCATTATTTTTTAGTGTAGAATTTCAAGTTAAAGTAAGATGTTACTACATAGTTCTTAGACTGGACATAGCTCTTAGAATGGATAAAACCCAAAAAGTGAAAATAGCAGCTACTGGTAAGGATGCAGAGAAACAGAGCTACTCATATGACATACGTAAATGTAAACTAATACAGACATGTCTTTATTAAGAGGGAAGAACTATGATGCATTAGTGCAATGAGAATTACATTTATTTTAAAGTTTTTTTTTATATTTTAGGTTTAACACATTCAAAACAGGAACATAATTCATATATCCCACCATTGGATCGCTCTACTATTTGTACTTTTCTCCACTGGATGGTGCTGATTTATATTAACTGAATTGAATTAATGAAGCACACCTGTTTTTGCATGCACCAGCAGTGGTACATGCCAGTTGAATGTGTTAACTAAATATTTTTATGTACTCAATGTAGAAACAGAAAAATGCCTTAACCCTTCAACACTGGGCAGAGGTAGGCTTTGGTCTGTAAGCCCATGGGTGCACTGAGAAGGACAAGGAGAAAGAAAGCCAGGGCACAGGGCCATCACCCAAGAGGAGCTGCTCAGCAGGAGGTATGTGACTTTGTAACAAAGTAACAAGGCTGAATTTGAGGTCAGTGGCCCCATATTTGTAATAAGATCCAGCTGAGTAGGAAGAGGCAACTGTGGGCAGGCACTTGGTAAAGCAAGTGGTAGCCTTGAGAGGTAAGCAGGCAGGCACAAGAAAAGCAAGGGATGAGAGAGCATAAAAGTGCGTGCAGGCAGGAGGCACGCATACCCAGACCAGAGTGAAGGAGAACAGAGAGGGCACTGTGGTCAGCATTCAACTCAGACCACAGCCAGGTGGAGAAAAAAAGCTGCAAGTTTTTGGAAACCTGGACTTAGTTTCAGCCAAACCTGAGAGGATGGTTCATTGGAAAGAAGTCTCGGCAACAAGTGTCCTTGAGAGGGTAAAAGTTGACCTGAGGAGAAGTCTTACTGGGTATTCCCATGTCACACCTGAGGCAGAAGAGAAGAGGAAGCACCATTCTGCTTGGATGCATGTGTGACCGTAAACACGTGCAGCTTTCAGATCTGAACTTCAAGAGATTACTTGGTGAGGCATCCAGGGGCCTGGGAGGCCCTGAGGACTCTTAGTTTCCTTATCATGTCATTATTAAACCCTGTTTCTGTTAACCTTGTCTTGCACTGCTGTGACACACATGTGGATGGCCCTGGTAGTGGTGGGTTTAAAGGCCAACATATCCCTCGTGAGGCAGTCTGAAGAAATTTGCCTGCCTCTCACCCTGCTAAGAGCTTCACTTCAGAAATGCATCCTTCCAAGAAGGCAGCTTCCTGTAGCATATAAAGTGTTGAATTAACTTCCCGGAACTGTCTAAGGACTTGAGAGAGAACCAGCGATGAAGCCTGGAGAGCTCCGATGATATGGTCTGGGAGGAGGAGGTACAGGGTTGTTGGACTTCACTAGGAGAAGGGATGGTGAATCTGACTTGCTAGGTAAAAAGCAGACACAGGAAGTACCACCCTGGGCTTCTCAGCTACCTGAATCCAGGTGTCATAGACATGGTAGAAAAGGGGAGATGGAGAGCAGCTGTACACCCCAAATGTCAGAGGAGACCAAGGACAGAGCCTGCGAACAGGGGCGAGATGCCAAGACTTGATGGTGATAATGTGGAGAGTCTGTACTGACCTTGTTATGTGACCTGAGACTGGTCGTGCTCTTCATGCTCCACACCCTCCACAGACCTGGCCTGGCGACAGACAGGATGTTCCATAAATTCATTCACTTGAAAGAGTCTGGTATGTTAATCATGCAATAATGCAATCTATTTATTGTGCATTAATTACTTAGCTGATCATGGTTTTAAATCTCCCAATTATGCTATCCAATTAATGAAAATCACCAAACTACAAAAACATAATAATTTTATTACCAAAGTTTTTAAAACTAATGCTTCGCTATGTTCATAAAAATACCCACAGGTAAATTTCTGTAATTTATCAGTAATGAATACTGTTTTACATTAATTGGACTCTGAAGTATTAAAAAAGTATTTGACACATAACATTTTATTACTATTGGTGGTCTGATGAAAATGGTGAAGATCAAACATCACTGAGACAAGAGGATGGAAAAGCAATGGAGCATACATTTTCAGTTACAATTAGGTACATCCCAGTTCCATGAGCTAACAGGGAAATGTAAATTAAAGTTAGTAGGTAGATAATTCAGCACAAAGTGGTCAAAAAGAATTTCATCCTAGGAGATACTTTCCAAAGTGAACATTTTCTTTTGAAAGTCTTAAAAACTTGAGACATGTAATTATTAATTGAGGATTTAGCACAATTCTATCTAGTGTTAGAGCATTCTCTAGCCTGAGGGTCAGGGCACAATCATCCTTACTCCCTCCTGGATTCTTAGCAAGCAGAGCTCTTGGCTCTAGAACTTGCATAAAGTAACCAGGAAACCTCCCATAAATATCACACTAACTTTCAGAAACCATCCTTCTTTCTTAGGAAAAAAAAAAATCAATGTGCTTCTTGACACAGGGTCAGAAAGAGAACTTGTCCACCCCCAACCCCCACTTAGCAGAATCTTCTGTTCTCCAACCACGCCACACCCCTTTGTGGAGAGCAAGGCGTCTGCGTGTAAGACGCTAGGCAGATGTTCCTGAGTGCAGTGCTGTTTCCACTCTGGAGGCATGATGCTTCCCAACACTCTCAGTCCAGCAGGTGCTTGAGCTGTTTGAATTAGACTTGTGCGTTCTTTCCACGCCACACGGAAACACGAGATTTTACATATCGCACACTTAAAACACTCAGCCCAAGTGTATCTGAGACTCTTCACAAATGTACAAACCTCCTATTTCAGGCCAGGTAAAACCCCTGAGACCCCCTAACAGAAACAGCCAAACCACTTACACCAACAAACAGAGGGGGGGCCTGTATCCACCCAGTAGGGAGAAACCCGAACAAGAGTTACTCAGAAGAAACAGGCAATAGATGATAGTTTCCAACTCAGATGTCCACACCTTCAGTTCTTCTAATCTTAAAAGACCATCAGTAATCACTCTGTTCAAAATGGGCATTTTTTTAAATTTCAACATTTATTTGCATTAATCTTGGTATGGGTCTGCAAATTTAGTTGAATATTGAAAGCATGAGTTGAGTTTGACTTAAATTTGGGTTTAAAATAATTTAAAATGTCAGTTGAAATATATGCTAAAATCAATTTTAATCTTCAAATTCTTTACACATAATGTAAAGAATCAATTTTTAAAATAAAGTTTCATATACTAATACTATATGCCATTATGCCCTTTCAAAGGATAATTAGTATTTGAAAATAAAAATAGTAAATCCAATACTCTAAATTTTTTTTAGCATTTTAGAACTCTAGGTTCTGAACAATGATAATCAACGTTTTAGATTATAGCCATTTTATACTGTGCTTCCACATTCTGGACTCTGCACAGTAGCTTGAAGAACATTTCAAGATGACAACTACCTGAGAGATCAAACAATTTGCATAGAAAAGCAATAAACAAAAAGATGAAAAAATTATGTCAAATGTGCCACTTATTCTGAGGTATATAAAATTTTCTTCTTCAGTGCTAAATCTGAGGGAACATAGAAGTTCCTCAGGGTCAAAAAAAATATGGAAGACCCTGCAGGAAAGAAGAGGTGGGGAATTGTCACCTGCCTTTCTAGAGTCCTCTTTCTCAGAACATGGCTAGGCTTGTCCTCCTGGAATGACATATTCGTAGATGTCCCCACAGGGTGTGGAGACCTCTCACTGCATGAGATGAGATAAACGTGTTTCTCCCTTTCCCTGAAACAATGCACGAGAAAATCAAAGAACTCAACACACTTTACCAACGAGGAGAAAAAGACTGGAGAAATGTAGCCACATGTCATGTACCCCACCCACCAGAAAGCAGAGTGGAGTCACCACCCCAGCTGACCCACCCAGCAACAGACTGTGCTCAGAGCTACTCCCTCCATAGGAGGGGGCAAGGATATTGTCAACAACACTCCCAAGAGGGTCAGTAATAGGCAAAGTGCTCTCTGTCCTCTCCCATGTTAAGAGGCCTTTTTCCATGTGTTTGATAACCAGGGACTCGGTAAATTCAACTCTTGAGAGACACCTAATTACCTAATAAAAATGCCACCCACTTCAGAAATGAGAAAAGTGAAGGTTTATATTAAATGAGTTATTAAAAGGATCATAAAGCTTGAGTGTACAAAGTAAACATTGCAAAATGTATAGGAACTTCATAGTGAGCTATGCTTCTAGTGGGGCCCTGAGTGATGGTCTGTTCCCCTCTGGGTTGCAACAAGCCCAGCAGAGGTTGAACCAAGACATGCAATAGTGTGTCTAACCACTTCTCCTGAACTAATCTATCATGAATCTCATCGCATTCTGACTGTACCTGGTAGATGTTATGAAGATGAGATCACACATGACATTGGAAAGTATAGTGAAAAGCTTTCTAACTTTGTTATCAGTAAAAATAGCATAGTTTTATATACTTATGTCTTTTATTAGATAATGAATTGCTTTGTTCTTCAAAGCTGTGATTGTGTTGATTTTATAAATGACTGTCACTAAACAAAGGGACTTCCTTCCAACACCACGTAAGCTGTCTGAGAATAATCAGGTGTAAATAGGTGGGAATGTGATTTTAATCAAGTGCCTAGCATGCCAAAGAAAAAAAAGGGGGAAGATAAGGACACAGACATTTATTTACATAAACTGTTATATTCAATATGTAAAGTAGACAAAAGTGAAATATTTGCTGAATATAAAGGAATCTTTGGGGTTTGTGTTTAATTCCTCTGAAGTCATAGCAGACACAAATTTCCATTGAGCTTCTGTTGAAGATTTGACCTGGAGGTGGTTGGTCAGAGGTGTGAGCAGAGTTCTGGTCCAGCTCCCCCCTGATATGCTGAAGAGAGACACAGATCAAAGAATGAGAAAACCTCAGAGTGGAGACATCTACATATCCGCCTTTGGAAAAATAGATAAATGGTAAATGTGGGTTATGTCTTACATTACATTTTCAGTTGAAATTAAGGGAAAAAAATATAATGCTCCCTGAGAACTAGCAAATGGGAAATTGAATCTGAGACATAACATGACTTTTAATATCCTTAACCCAAAGCATTCTTTCTCCATTTTTTTATTGGCTTTGATCTCCAGGTCATTCAAAAGGACTGATGTCCTGAAATATAACCATTGAAGGTAGATACTGATAAGTCCAAGGTCTCCTCCTCCACCTGCAACTTGGACACTTAAATAAAGTCATCGGAATGATGCTTTGCAGAAACATCCTTTTAAAACTTTGGAAATGGAACAGTCCATATGAAAACCTTAGATATCGCTTCCTCTAAATAAGACTAGTGTTGAATTATGGAGCCTCACTTCCTTTCTAAATACAGAATTTATTGCTGGCTGATTTAAGCCAACACAGCTGACTGGTGATTCTGGGGACAGATATCTGTACCTGTCAAAAAATGTGAGGTTCATGGGATGTGCACCTCTTGCCTGGGTCATGAGAAGTAATGTGCTGGACACAATTCTGCAGACCAAGAAGCACTTCATTAAACATAGTCAAACACAAAAAAGTGGCATTACAGCCCATGGGAACTAGACAAGGTGTTATATTTTTATCTTTTAAAATACTCTAGCCTCCATTCATTCTTAATTTGGACAAGCTGACTCCAGAGACAGGATTCTCCCATGGACAGGCCAAGGTCAGGCAGTGAGAATCCTGCAGGTTTGCTGGGGGAAACCAATCACTGATAGACCTGGACTGGGCATTCTCCCTACAGGATGGGATAGAAGTCTGGGTATCCGCCACCCAGAATGTGGTGGGAACATCTCAACTGTCTCCAAACAACCCATATATTTAGAATATTCTCAGCATCACCAGGAAGAGACTATTTCTGTAACTCATTATGCTAATAAGTCATTTTCAGCAACAAAAGCTCATTTATGATAAGCAAAAAATATGTAAGGAGGCCTAATTGATGCAGTTCCTACAATGAGACTGTCTGGAGTCACTGCTTCTTAAGAATGTGCTTTCTCCACGATCTAGCCACCTCAAATGTCCTGATCAGAAGCCTTCATTCACACCATTCATATAACACATCTCAATAGGAACCATGACAATTCTTTCCTTGACCAAAAAGCAATTAACACGCAATAATAGAAAAATGTTCAAAGGTAAAACATTTAAAGCTTTAAATGGTTAAATTTTAGAAATGTAACTCTACTCCTTATGTCTTATGTGCAAAACACAATCACTGTTATAATTTTTTTTATTTGGCTCACACACCTAATTTGGTGAGTGCTGATGTATTCAGACTCACCCATGAACACAAGGACTGGGTGACTGTGGTTTCACTAGCCTATGTATATGATAGCAGCCACACTGATAACTTGACTGAATGTCACTACCTGAAGAGTCCCACCTGTGCACGAAGGACTTAATTTCATTTTGATAATGCTCCTCTGGCTGCATTATTTCTGGGGTCTCCAGAGATTTGTCAGGTGATATCCATTCATTATTCTGCTGTTTTCTTGTCATCTGACCTAGACTATTAACCTGACATCTTTCACTTCTCCATTTCAGAGTTTATTTGTACCACACATCTGCTAAGGCCAACATGTGTCTTTGATTCACTCATTGATTTCTCCATTAATTCGATCCATATTTACTCAGTGCCCACTCTGTTGCACCCACCTCTCAGACTGCAGCAGAGAAGAAAACAAAAAAGGACTCATAATCAAAGGACTCATGTCAACTGAGATTGGTGAAGGTTTTATGATAAAATAACTGAGTTAAAAAGTCAGTATGTTAACCAGTAGCAAGTAGAAGAAAATCCTGAAAGCCATATAACAAGAAGTTGATGGAAAGTTATAACTTCAAATAGAATGACCAAGGGAAAGCACACGGGAAATGAGTTTGGAGCAGATCTTTAAAATGAGGACACACAACATGTACCTTTCTTGATATTGGAACTGCAAGCACATTGACCAAGTGTCTGAGTCCAGTATGAGCCAGGTTCAAGGTAGACAAACAGGTACATATGATCAGAATAGAACAAGTGGGAAAAAGTGGAGAGAGATGAGGTCAGATATACTTGGGGTCCAGGAGGCAAAGGGTTCTCTCAGCATTGGTAGATGTTGGCTTTTATCTAGTTTTGGTTGAGATTCACTGATGAATTACACCAGTAAAGTGGTATTTCTCTGGTTTTACCTCAAAATGATAATTCTGGCTTCTGTATTGAGAAAATAAGAAAGAAAAATAGGCAAAATAGATGCACTATCAAGACAAGATGATGATGTAGACCAAGGTGCTAACCCTGAAGGTAGTGAGAATGAATAGACAATGAATTGTTTGAAGGTAGAAGGCTTTCCAATGGGTCAGACAACTCAGTGAAGGGAATGGTCCGTGGAAATACTTTAGGTAGGATTTCAAGTCTGTAATTCCCACACACTGGAATTACAAGTTTATTTGAGAGCTGAGATATTGTGAAGAAGTGCATATAAGATGAACTGGGGTACATGGACTAAATCTTGGGGGGCCCAAATATTTTGAAATCAGAAGAGTGAGAAGGACCTGGCATAGAAAATACAGGAGCAGTCAAAGAGGCAAGTGGCAGTAGAAGGGGCAGGGGGACAGGAGAACAAGGCCATTGCCCCCACACAGCACCATGTGGAGACATGTGTTAAATAGCTAGATCAGAAGCTCAGTGATGATGGAATCCAAGTTATAAGCAAGATATGACATACAAATAGAACAAGTGGACTCATGTGGCCCCAGGCACAAAGCCACCATCTCTACCACTCAGTTCCCCCACACATGAGGATGCTCTTTTCATTCCTTGGGGAAAGTTGGAGCACAACTGACTCCCTGAAAATAAGACCTAAGAAAAGATGAAAACAAAGAGGCAAATGAACTACATCTCCATGATCGCCTAACATGTAGTGTCAAGACTTCATTCATTGAAATTCCGGACACAGTTCTGTACACAGATTCTTAGTGGGAGTGGATCCTTCATTTGCATTACACACCTGACTTTGTGGACTTACATTTAGATTATTTGTTCTGAATGTAACAGAGCAGCATCAGGATTAGTGATCAGCCTTGGAACAAGAGGGTAAAATCCTCGCCTTCATTCTCCCCAAGTGAATAAAGGCAGGTTGGTGCTGCCTTGGAGCTATTGCACCTCATGGAGTGCTCTCCTCGTACTGGAGGACCCGTTGATCCAGCCTCATTTCTCACTCTGTTCTCCCTTCTGTGAAGATGGAAACTTCATCCGAGTCATCTCCAGTCACCCACTGTCAGCTGCTGGTCTCCTGTGAGCTGGTTTACAGTCTCCTTCATAAGAACAAGCCCCAATCCAGATTTGGAAGTGCTCCCTTGTGAGCATAGTCTCGAGGTCTCACTGGGCACCCTGAAAAGGGCCACTATCTGGGTCCCTTGGCAAAATTCCATTTATAAATTTAGGATTTGTTAGTCTTCACCATATACTTCATGCTCATCCTTTGGAATATCCATGTCTTTGGGCAAAAAAGACATGGAGTTGTGTTCATCATTCTTAGTAAGTCACATGAGATTTTTACACCCATTTTAAAGAATAAAAGAAGTCTCATGCAACCACTGAGTACCTAACACCTCCATGTTGCCACAAGGAGTCACCTCTTAGAAACTCATTGGGCTCACAGTTGATCATGGTTTCCAAAGTGCTTCCTTTCACTTGTTAGCTTAATCCTAGTCTCACTGCAGTTCTTGGATAACAGCGTCCTGGCAGAGAAAGGGACTTGTCTCCAACACTACGATAATCCCTAGGGGAGTCACAGTGAGCCTGTATCTGACAGACCTGGCCCCAAGTGTCCCACTGCCTCCCTGGCTGAGGAAAGAAGTGAGCAGCTACTGGGTGACTTCATGGTCCCGGGCATTAGGCAGCACCCACAATCCCAGCATCCAGGGTGGAACAGACAGGTGCTGGACTCAGTCCCCAATTGGCTGCTTTCTACCAGCCTCAGAGGCAGGAGAAGGAATATGCCTGGCACTTCTTTATGATGGAGAGGGTGTGGGGGGAAGGGAGAGAACCCTAAAGGGGGAGGCTCCCATAGAAGAGGACGGGTGAACTGACTACTCAAAGGCCTGAACCAAGAAGGGTTGGTTTCCCCAAAAGGGTCAGTTGGGTTTTCCTGCAAAGTCCAGAGTGGGCTTCTGTCACCCTAGAGTTGGGCATTTGCCATCAAGAGCACCGCAGTGCTCCTCAGGGCTGTGAAGTCCAGTGAGGACCTCAAGGTAAGGAGAAATGACCCTCATTTCCTAAGTCCGGCCCCTCCTCCCTAGTGGCAAAGCACATATTGAGATGTCCCTATTATTTCTCTCTTTTCATTAGTTAATTTAATGAAATCATTTGTTACACCAGGGACAAATCCAATTTGATTATTCAACATTTAGCACATATTCTTTTTATCTGGCATACTGTCATTTTATTTAAGATTTTTTCCTTCTTTATTCGAAACTGAAAATGATCTGAAGTCTTTCTCAAAAAATTTCCAGGGTTTGGAATCAAGATATATGTTAAACTGCAGATAGTGAACTGAAGATCCTAATTATCTTTTTTCTGGAAGAATTTGTAAAAACCTGGAATGATCTGATTTTGAAAGTCGAGTAGAAATTGCCTCAAAAACCATCTGTGCCTGATGCATTCACTGTGAGAATATTTTCACCTTCTGATTTAATCTATTAGATGATCATAAGAAAACTCACACTTTTCAGGGTTTTTCTTGAGACAGAATTGACTCATTTGCTTTGGTTTTTGGTTTTAAATCATGGTAAAGTTATATTTACATGATCGTCTCATCAGTTTCTAAAACTCACCTGCCTTTGAGATGTCCTCCTATTAATCCATAATGGGATTATTCATGCCTTAACTTATTCTTTATTAGATTCAAATATTATTTTCAAAATATATATAAATTACCTTTCATGTTGCCAAATAGTCATCATTCAATTATTCACCAAAACTTGCTTATGATATTTCAAGCAGAATTTTTTTCTTGTACTTTCCACAAAACCACTATTATTCTACATGTTTTAAACTCAAATTTTGTTTTTAAAAAAACTGCTTCTGAGGCTACTTCCTTTTTTTGAAGTGCGTCCTTTGGAAGGTTACTTCTAAAGTCTTGATATGTAACATGTCATCATGCAATTCTGCATATGTCTAACTTTACCTCTTGAAAAAAAATGTACTAGGGCAACTTCATTTATTAAAGGTCATCCTTTAGAAAGATGCTTCAAATTGTCAGTACTAGATTTGCTTAATTTGCATGTGAGAAAATGTATTTACTTACACTGCTAGTATTTCCTGAATATACCATTTAGGATTTCCAGTCATTTTCTATTACTACTTTGATGATACTAATTGTCAGCCTTGTTATTTCTTTGAATGTGATTTATCTTTTTTTCCATGGAAGCATATAATATCTTTATGTCTGAAACTCTACAGTTTAATTTAATGCGTTGGATGTGCCTCTCCCATGCTACACACTTACTAAACCCATGGATTCTAGTCTTTCTACTTCTGAGAAGTTCTCAGGCAGTATTCCTTCAACTCCCTTCCCAGTGTTCTCTTCCCAAACTTTCATTAAATGTTGTTCAAATATCAGGATATTCTCACCATATCCTTAATTTTCAAGAAACTTCCCAACTATGTGATATGTCACTCCATGGATAACCCTTAGTGATTTCTGTCCTGAAGAATATGTTTATATTACTCTAGCTTCATCTATCTTTCAATCCCTTCTCTGTTTTTTCCCCAATTATTTCCATTTCTCATTTGAGTTTCTTTTCAGCTTTTCGAATTCTGCCTGATTATTTTTGGAGATCCTTTGTTTATTGCTCATAATTCTGGTCCTTCCTAAAAGAATGATAGCTCTCTGCAAACAAACCTGAATTCCTTCCTGTTTGCACCAGTTACCTTAATCCCTAGTCCCCAGATGTCTGATTGAAGGACTCAGACATTATCAGAAAACCCAGCAGGTCATATCTCCCCCACCCCACCTGACAAGGGAAGGAGAGAGAAATGTGTGAAATGACCATACACTTGGCCAAGATCCACGGTTCCCTTCTCTGGGTCTTTTTCCCTAATAAAGGAACTGCTTCTCTTGTGAGCCTCCATTGTCTCTAACGCTCTATTCCCAACACTCCTTCCCTTCATCATCTATGTGGATTATATGATTTCACTTTTAATATCTACCATCATGTTCCCTGCTGACCCTCACTTGCAATAATGATTACTTTTATTTTAGGCAACTTATGACTATGAACTTATATTTGATCAAATTAGTCCTTAGAAATCTGTGGGGTAAAAATTGGCTTGTTTCTCTCCAGAAAACAAATTTGTTTCCATGTAGTCCCTGTCTGTTGACCTGGCATTAGTGTTTTATAAGTTATATTTGGGGACTGTTAGGATCCTAGAAAGGGCAACCTAATTTTGGTGTGGGCCTGAAACTTAATGTTTTAATACCAGTGCTTAAACTAGCAGATGCCTCCAAGGTTACCTTTATTTTACCGCTGTCCACTCACTATATAGTTTTCTCAACCTAGGACATATTCTCTAGTTCTTTATTAGTCTGGATATGCTAGTAAGAGTGTGTGCAATTTTATCAGAGATCTAAATGTCCTGGAGAGGGAGTTTCTCCAGAACATTGAATCAGTAATACTGCTAGCAGCTGTTAAAGCCTCAGGAAAATGTGAAGAGTATATATGCAGTCCAACTTCAATTTTCATCTGATGTAGGATGCTAGTAGCAGTTCAGTTTCCATCACTTATTCCAGAAGCAATGCAGGAATTCTTAATCTGTTAATCACCACTAGTCATTCAAAGTCTGATAAAAGTTAGCAAATTCACCTCCAAAGAAATGTGTCATGCAGGTAAATAACCTGTATACAGTTTCACAGAGGATGCAGAAAAATTCTGTATCCCTGACCCACATCCTGTATGAATCCAGGTTAGACTCTAGAGGGGACAAATATAGAATTCATGAAATTAGTATAAATGATGATGTGAAAAGATTGAGGTCATGTGCAGGGCAAAATACATCTATGATTCCCAGGTTTCTTCTGTGTTTCCTTAATATACAAAGTAAAGCAGTTCACCAACAATTTGGATCCTGCACATATTAAATAATATGGTTAAATTGGTTTTTGTACCAATCATTATAAGATAATGAATTTGGAAAGAGCAATTTTATCTCTAATGTGTTAGACTGTTAACAGTTAAAGGCATTCATATGCAAAGTTAGATTATAGAACTGGGATTCACAGGTAGCATCTCAGCACTGAAGAGATATTTGATGGGAAAATCTGAGAGGATAAACAACAGCTAAGATAGTTTCCTGGATTTCCTGTTAGGATAGCTTTTCTTTTGTGTGTCCATTAGGAGGCTAGAAGAGTTTCTTCTCTGCAGGTTTTGATAATAGTGGTGGTAGGAAATGGAATAAGGTATGACACAAGAGATTGAAGAAATTATCGAGATAACCCTCAGCTCTGCATGGTCAGGTGGCCCAAGTTATCAGGGCATTTAAATTGAGAGAGGACCAGCAAAGAGGACATGCCTGAGAAGAGAGTATCCAGAAACCCCCTTAGGAGAATAGACCAGGTTTGGCTCAGTTTTGGAAGGAAGCCATGGCTGAATAGCAGTTCCCACTGGCAGATGACAATTGGAGAAAGGTTGCAAGACAGCGAATTACTAGGTATGAAAAAGTGATTTATTGGCTATGCAAATTGGTGAATACAAGACTCCAAAATAGTATCACTCCTAACTCGCTTGCATTCAATCTACCCTTTTAATCTGGCTGTTATATTCATGTGTGACCTCTAGCACATCTGGTGATGCTAAGGGCCTTTTCACCTGACTAAGAGCCAGTGTCTCTGGAGTTGGAATGACAAGTTCAGTCTCTGATTCCTCTACATGATAGTTACTTGATTCATCAAGATCATTAACATTTCAGAGCCTCTGTTGTGTCATCAAGAGAATAGCAGTAATTAGAGGACTTACAAAAAGGTTTCTGCAAAATTAAAAATAGCAATTGTGTAAAGACTTATAGGATCCTGTTTGTAAAAGAACATTCAACAGATGTCTTCTCTTTACTATCATGATCAGTAGCGATTCCCACTAGGACATACTCTTATAAATGCATTATGTCTTTAAGAGCTATGGATTATTTTAGTGGGTACCTGGCCCCCAGTGGGGATTTTTTTGAACTTGGACACATCTCCAGTTGTCTGCCATTGCATCTTGATACAGGGTGATTTGGCTAGATCAGCAGCTGGGGTCTCTGGTAGTGACATAGTTGAAAATTGTATTGGGCACCATACTGTCCTGGTAGGCAGGGTCTGAGAGAAAGACCTGTGAGAGGAAATGAAAAGTATGAAAAGGGTACATTAAAAAAATGAGTCAAGAATGAGGGGAGAGATGTGAGTGAGGAGAATAGCAGGTCAATAAACAGGAGTTCCAAGTGACCAGGGTGGACAGTAGTCCCCTGGAAGAATGAGCTGGTGATAACAAGGAGCCATGGTGGGACAGTGACTGGCAGAGGAGTAACCAATGTCGAGTTGAATGCTAGAATGGCAGATTGGGGGTGACCAGGGGCTACTGAGTGCAGACCTGTTGAATTTGACCAGACACTACCAAAGGTGGGCCTGGTAAAAGAAGTGTGCAAAGCTGCAGTAAGGTGGTATGAAAGCTTGCTGGAAAGCTGGTACCTGGGAAAGCCAGGGATTTGTAAAGCTGATTTTACATCAGTATTTGTTGGAAAGGTTTGAAGAGGCATTGGAGAAATGAAGTAGCTTGGAATGCCGGAGAGAGTAGCAAAGATGGAGAGAAAGACTGGATTTTTGAGAGTGCCTGCCTCAGGTTTGGAAAGGCACCATCTTGGACATGTGTTGGAACTTCCAGACTAAATGGTAAGTCATTAGAGTAAAATAACTAGCCACTTGTGGCATCAAGGACTTTTTGCTTGACTTTCTGTTTCCTTGATTAATTTTCCTTGTTAATAAAACCCTGTTGATTAAATTGCATTGTGACTTTAGCAACTGCTATGTGTGGGTAGTATGAATTGGAAAGCATCTGGATGGCAGAAGACGCATTTTATTTTTAAAAAATCATTTATTCATATATACATATATTTCACATCATTGTACTCCCTGGGGATCACCCACCACCTCCCCTTCCTGGCTGTTCCAGCTGCCCCTACCCCAGTTGTGTAGCTTAAAAGTGCCACATTTTTCCTTTGACGTGTTGATTGGAGGCTTCCACCCCTTTGCAGCCGAGGTCACTGTGACCATTATTATATCTGACATGGCAGGAGAAAGGTAACAAACCCTCTCAAGTAGCGTAGATGGTCGGGCACAATGTAGAGACCCAGGCAGAAAGGGCCAAAAGGGATAACTGAGTTCAGCCAAATGTGCCAAGAGTTTCAAGCAGGAAGGCAAACCACATCAAAATCTGTAGAAATGGATGGGAGCAACTATCAAATGAGCAAATACAGTCTAGCAATGAACAAATAGCAGTCAATCACACTAATTATCTAAAAGTTCAATTACAAATATAAGCATGAAGAATTTTCATCTCATACTCCCTCTTAAGCTGAGCTCCTCACGATGACTCCACATCTTCTCTTAATATTAGAGGCAATAGAAAAAGCAGGAATCTGGTACCATCAGCATTGATACTCCCTTCTCCAGCCCTATGCTGAGGACCAACAGTGTGTGTCCAGGACCTCAGGAGCATGTGATGGAGGACTGTGGGGACACTGCTCAAGAAGATTTTTATTTGTAGTTAAGTAATCCAAGTTATTTTTAAAGACAGTTTGGAAACTCAACCACCTCATTAAATGAAGAAAGCAAGAAGCATTCTCTGCTCAGTGTGAACTTCCTGTGTCTCTCATATTTTAATTCCAGGCAGCATGCTGTCTGCTCTAAAGAGCAAGAAAACAAGTGCCCAGCTCTCATCAGTGCAGTGTGGCTGCATGGGCCTCCGATCACAGCCGGACCTGACAAGGCCAGACGCCCACAGAAACATCAGGGCTGGACCTCTGCTTCTGCAGCAGAGAGAAATTGCAGGCAGTTATAGACCAGTGGCAGGTCTGGGAAGCTTGATATTCTCTTCCTGTTTTCATAAACAAAGAGTTCCTCTCTCATTTACTAGGAAGTGGCAGCTCAGACCCCTCTACTCCCCTACTGGGCTGACCTTTCTTCCCCCAGCCTTTTGTCTCTTAGTGACACTGATGGCCCACAGTGGAGAAGTAAAGCAAAGTCCATAAATAAGAGAAATAGTTTCAATTCTCTTGAACCTTAAAATTTTGCCTTTCAATAGGAACTTTGTTTTTGGAATCACTCAAGCACTATTTTTAACCATAAAATATGTGATAATTTTATTATGTCTTTGGAAAACTACAGCTACAATTCTACTGGTATATATTAAGGCTTAAATCTTCTGTTTCTCCATAGCACTTACCTTTGAATTTTAAACTCTCTGTTAAAGAGGAGGGAGAGTCCTTTGCCTCCAGTACAATCACTACAATCACTGGAATTCTTTGGGGAATGAAAGTCTAACAATGATGCTTCTGTTGGGAAAGAAAAATGGCATCTGACAAAATGAGCAAGGAGCTGTTATTGAAAACACACTAGGGGAGAGGCTGAACACAACTTAGCAGAGACAAGGGAGGAAGAGGCACTGGTGGAAAACCACTGGAAGAAGTCAGAGGGAGGCTGGTCAGTTCCATAACCATCTGTGCTTGCTAATTGGCACTTATCAAAGGTAGCCCCCCCACCCCCCACTGAGACCAAGAACTGGACTCCATTTTTCCAGTTTCAAGCACAGGGTTCTCAGGTTCTAGAGCAAGATAATCCTCGGTAGAAAGTCTACAGGAAGTTGTTTTTTTTTTTTAATTCACATCTCAAGGGGGCAGAGAAAGAATTTACAACAGTAAAATTTCTTCTTAAGTAAACAGTCCAAGGAAAGAGGGGCTAGTCAAGCTGAGGAAAGGAAGAGCATTTCAATCACCATCATTAATACATGAGAAAATCTCTTCAGCCAGTAGGCCCAGTGCTGACCCCAGTGAGATCACATGACCAAGGAGATGCAAAGAGTTTGTGAATAAATTCAAATGGTTCATCCTTCAAATAGTTATGTAATTAAGTACCATGAAACATAATAGTTTTTAATCTATCAATGCAATATGGATAGTGCTCACACAGTTGACTCTGTGTGTGTGTGTGTGTGTGTGTGTGTGTGCGTAATATCACAACTAATTTGATTAGAATAGCTTGGCCTAGGATTTGCCTTACAATGTAAAGGAATCCCCATTTTAAATTGTAAAATTAAGTCTAAATCCTTTTCTGTTCTGGCTAACCTTTTTGTTCTTGTCTCTACTAAGTGCATACAGCTTACAAGAGAAAAGTTCTTTCTAAATAATGCTATAGCTGAAGTGCCGGAGGTCATGAAAACTACGCTTAAGTTTACTTGGCTTTTTGAAGATGACATTTAAATGGAATCTGTTCTACAAGTCAAACAGCAGGTGCAGTGGCTGGAAGCCTGGTGAGGGCAGGCTCAATCTGCCAGTGTGTGGGCACAGCCACAGACTCTGCATCTTCTCACAAGGACTAGTTTGGTCAGCACATATTTCAAGTGCATTTTAATACATCACTAATTTATTCTCATCTTTCTATTTGTACCTGAGTTTTAGATTTGATTAAAAAAATTAGAAAAATTCATAAAAGAAAATGAGCAAATTGATCATTTTAACTCTCTTTCCATTAAGAAGAAAAAAAAATAGAGAGCTGGAATCTGTACCTATTTGGTATAATAGCTAAAACAGACCCAAAAATGAAGGTGTGACCATTACCTTATAAGATAAAAGGGACTTTGCAGCTGTGATTAAGTTTGTGGGTATTAAAACTAATTATCCAGGATAACACAAACAGGTCTAATCTACTAACACATGTCTTTAATAACAAAGCAGTTTCTCCAGCAGAAGAGACAACAGTTGAGGCAGAAGTCAGAGACTGGGCAGAAGAAGGATAGGGCTCATCAGGATGGAGGAGTCATGGGGGAGGTAAGGGATGCACTGAACTTTTAGAGCAAAGTCAGCCTTGGTGTAGAAGCAGTAAGCACTGGAGTCCTAGTCCCACAGTCCTAGTGTCTGTTCAGATTATTCAGAACATAATCTGAATATTTTGCAAAGCTCCTTCCCCAAAGCCACTAAAAACCTCAACCTCTCCAACATCTTTATTTCAGTTTGGGGAGAGTGGTAGTCACAGAACCTGCCTAAACCCACTATATCTGAGCTCTGGTCCACAAAGGAAAATGAATAGGTTTTATTTTAAGTCACTAAGTATTTGGTCATTTGGTCTCATCCCTTCTCATTTGGTCACAACAGCATGTTACCACAAATCTCTAAGAATAACTACCATTTAAAAATAGTGACAGTACCAGATTGTTAAAATGTATAAAAATTGATTACACATGTTCTATGATGGGAATATAAAATGGTATTGCTTCTGTGGCAAAAAGCTTGAATGTATTTTTAAAATATCATGTAACTTTAGTAAAACTCAGTAACTCCACATCTAGCATTTATCCCAAAGATATGAAGACTTAATTTCATATAAACAATAAATGTTTATAGTAACTTTATTCTTAGTAATGAAAAGTGGAAATATCTTTTACTGGAACAATTGCTAAATAAACTATTTACAAATTTATCATGAATTATTACTTTAAAATAAAGGAACTATGGAAACCTACAACCTCCTGGTTGGATCCCCCAAGAAATATACTAAATGAAAAGAATTAGTGCTGGATTATATATAATGATAAAGTAGAATTTATTCCAGGGGTGCAACGATGGCTCAATAAACACAAGTTAGTCAGTGGTATTTGACAAGGTCAGCATCCATTTATGATAAAAACTTTCAACAATGTACATTTAGAGGGTATGTAACTCAACATAATAAAGGTCATATTGAAAAAGTAAATATTTACATTTGCAATAACATGGATGGTACTTGAGGGAATAATGTCAAGTGAAATAAATCAGACAAAAAAGATTTCACTTATGCAAGAAATCAAAAATTGAGAAAAGCAAAATCTATTAGACATAGTATGATAACTGCAAGAGAGGAGCAGTGTGGGTGAAAATGGATTAAAGGGGTCAAGAAGGTAAAACCAAAATGCTAGCATTGGATAATGATGGATGGTCACCAGAATTACTGTGATCATGTCACAATGTATACAAATATCAAATCATTCTCAATATGATAAAACTAATATAATCTTATCTATTATTTCTCAATTAACTTTTAAGGAAAATGTCAATTTAAAGTTATATACTACAGTATTCCACTTATATCTTTACATAAAATAGTTATAGAAATTAATAGTCTAGTAATTGTCCAGAGTGATTAAGGACAAGTTGAAAGGTAGGAAGTAATTGACTGACTGTAAAATGATAACATGACAATTCATGTGGTTATAGAAACTTTCTATGCCTTGGTTAAATCAGAATCAGTAGCTCAAGCTATTGTATTATAGTTTTGGAAATGTTGATTTTGGATAAGCTGGATAAACGATACATAGGTTTATCTGCACTATTTCTTATAGCTACATCTGAAAATAGAATTATCTCAAAATTTAAGTTATTAGAATAATACAGTTCTGTCATGAGTAAATAACCTCATTTAGTTCATCACCAAGTCAAATACATTGCTCCTACATGTTATGACTTCCTCCTTGCTTTTATCCTCATAATTCTGAGGTGGTCCAGGACCTTTTCTGGCTAGCCTCAGAATACAGCCTCACAATCTCAGAACAAAGCTCCTATTCTATAATGTTTTTGAGTCCATTTTTCCTCTCTGTATCTTTTTAAAAGATGGTTTAGTTCACCAAACACTCATTATACCCATAAGGAAATGTTCCAATTACTAGATTTAGGAAAATGGGCATTTTGGGGTCTTCATTGCACTACAGTATATCCTTTTATTTCTCCTGCATTTTAGTTCACCAGAACTCTTAAGCATTTCTTCTTCATCCTGCCTTCCTGAATTCTTACTATTACCTGTAAATTGGTAACCCTGCCCACTCCTCCAAGCTCAGCTGTTAAAAAAAAATTTCATCCAAATTTTTCCTCTCATTTCATCATCATACTTTCACTATGCATCTCTGTTTCCTTTCCCCATTAAACTGCCAGTTTCTGAACAGTCAAAAAATTTCTTTACATTCTCATAACCAATGATGGTCATAGTACATAATATGACAACATTTCATTATAATACAGCTTCTTTTTATGCTAGTTCATTTCTACACTTCAAGAAACCAACAAGGAGTTGGGTGTGCTCTTTGTGGATCTTTGATATCTGACCCCAGTCAGTTGAGCGGAATGCAAAAATGTTTCCCATTCAATTGGGTTTTTCTTTGTTTTGGTTAATGTTTTTCCTGCTGTACAAAAACTTTTTAGTCTAATGTAGCCCCAGCTGCTTGTGTTTTCCTTTGTTCTTATAGATTTGTCCTGAAAAATATTTTTATGGTATAGATCATAAAATGTTTTGCATATGTTTGCTTCTATGCATTTTATGGTTTTGGGTCTTATGTCCAGGTCTTTAATCAGTCTTGAGTTGGTTTTTGTGTATGGGGTAAGGAAGTAGTAGAGATTCATTTTCATTTTTTTTTCCTTGTAGCAGTTCAGTTTCCCCAAACCATTCATTGAAGAAACTATCCTTATCCCAACGTTATTGCTCCTTTGTCATAAATTAGTTGACTACATACATGTGTGGCTTTATTTCTGGGCATTCAATTCTGCTCTATTGTTCTGGTGTGTGTTGTATCCCAGAACCATGCTTCTTTAATTATTATGACTTTGTAATATAAAGTCTGGGAGTGTAATACTTCCATTCTCTCTTATTTTGGTCAGGAGGATTAAAGCATACAGCTAAGGAGGATGGAAGAAATCAAGGAAGGAATGAGTAAAAAAGATCAAGATGACAGTTCATAGTGAAATGATGGTGGGAGAACTCAGGGACTACAGTGATAATAGATAGGTAGGTAGGTAGGTAGGTAGGTAGGTAGGAGATAGATAGATAGATGATAGGCAGACAGACAGACAGACAGACAGACAGACAGACAGACAGACAGACAGACAGACAGACAGACAGACAGATAGACAGATAGACAGATAGACAGATAGACAGATAGACAGATAGACAGATAGACAGATAGACAGATAGACAGATAGATAGATAGATAGATAGATAGATAGATAGATAGATAGATAGATAGATAGATAGATAGA
>PVHY01002635.1:47613-67624 GCA_004024945.1 Uropsilus gracilis | reverse complement strand
AAATGTTGAATGGTTTCATTTATATGAAAAATAATGAGAAACCAAAAATTAAATAAATAAAAATACGAAACTAGCAGATGATCATGGGTCTGAGGCATACAGCAAGAGACAGGGAAGGGGGTCAAAACAGGAGTGAATAAAACAAGGAAATATGGTGATGGCTCACAGGCGATATGGTGGAGGGAGAACTATGAGGACTACAATGATGTAAGAAAACAAAATAAATAATTTTTTAATTAAAAAAACAATAAGGGGGATTTCAGCACTTCTGATTTCTAAGTGAGAAAAATGAGGACTATAGAGGTGAATTTACCTTAGTCTCTGAGCCAGGAAATACTAATCTAGAATCCATACATTAAAATAGGTTGAATCATTTAGTAAATCTAGCGAGAGGTTAAGTTTTTTACACACCTATCATTAGGCTGCCAAGTCCATTTGCAGACTTTAATTCTTCCATATTTTTTAGCAATAGCTAAAAATCATGTTTGAAGAAAGATCCAACTAAATCACTGAAAGAGCAGAAATTGAAGAAGCATTTTTTTCCATCAATAAAAACTCAGATAGTTTCTTTAAAATCTTGACACAGTCTTTCCATATAATTTAGTAAGTGTACCCTAGGCATTCAGGCAACCAATTTTAAGATATATCTACACACTAAGAGTAAAGTTTCTAAAGAAATAATGAAATGACTTTACAATATCAAAGTGTTTAAGATTGCTTCCATGTCCTTGCAATTATAAATAATGCTGCAGTAAACACCTGAGCACAGGTGTCCCTTTGTACAAGCATTGAGGTCTCCTTTGGGTAGATTCCCAAGAGAGCAATTGCTTGGTCAAATGGTAGTTCCATCTTCAGTAGTTTAAGGGTCCTTCACACACCTTTCCATAGTGACTGGACCAGTAGTGTAAAAGTGTTCTTTTCTCTCCTCATCCCCACCAGCACTTATTGTTGCCCATTTTTTTGATGTGGGCCATTCTTACTGGTGTAAAGTGATATCTCATTGTGGTTTTGATTTGCATTTCCCTGATTGCTAGTGACATTGAGTATTTTTTCATGTGCCTGTTGGCCATTTGTATTTCCTCTTTGGAGAAGCATCTTTTCAGTTCTTCTCCCATGCAGCACTGTTTATAATTGCAAGGACATGGAAGCAACCTAAATGTACCAAAACAAATGACTGGATGAAAAAGATGTGGTATATATACACAATAGAATATTACTCGTGAATTAAAAATGACAAATCTGATGATTTTATGATAGCATGCATATACTTAGAAAAATCATATTAGCAGAAACAATTCAAAAAGCAAAAAAAAAACAGAAACCAAATGGTTTCACTATATGAGATATAGAAAAAGATAAACAAAAGTCATGAGTTAAAGTCAAAACAAGCTAACAACCAAACTGAAGTATACAACTGGGGGGGAGTGGGAGGGTGGGAAGTTGAAGGTGGGAGTGGTGGAATGGTGAAGCCCTGGGATTACAAACAAGTGAATTTTAAATATAAATGACTTATTTAATAATAATAATTAAAATGCTAAATAATATATTGAACTATGGTGAAGTATCGCTATATTGAAAACTAAAAGATGAAAGAAATAAGAGATGACAAATAAAGGAAAGATATCCCATGTTCATGGACTAGAAGAATCTGTGTTGTTTGAAAGTCAACAATGCAAGCCTTACTAAGAGTCCATGGCATTTTTCACAGAAACCAAAAAAAAAAAAAAAAAAAATTCTTAAAATTTATGTGGAACCACCCTAAAAACCCCTAAAAATCAAAAAGAAATACTAGAAAGAGCAAAGAATGAAGTATCACTCTGCCAGATTTCACCCTAGAGCCCTGAAACCAGCATGGTTCTAGTATTAAAACAAAGCAAACTCTGACCCCGAACTGAGTCCAGAAATAAAGGTGGCTACAGTGTTCCAGGCTGGGTGAGACAGCATGGAGTGATCAGTGAAAAAGGACAGGCTGCTCAGTATGTGGTGCTGGGACTGGATGTTCACATGCAAAAGAACCAGACCGGACCCACAGCTCCCACAGCAGGTGATGCCATTCACAAAAATTAACTGAAAGTGAACCCAGAACTTCTAAACCTGGAATATTTGGGCACTGAGCTACTTGTTCTGGGTGCTGGTCATTATTGGACTGGGGGATATGAAAGCACAAGCAACCAAAGCAAAAGTAAGTGTGACTACATCAAACTAACAGGTTTCTGCACAGCAGAACATCAACAAAATGAAAGACAATCTATGAAATGAAAACAACAACTTGTGAACCATAAACCTGATTGGGGAACAACCCAAATTATGTAGATAACTCATGCAACTGAAAATAACTAATAATTCAATTAAGAGAAAGATATGTTTTTACAGAAAATTTTAAACTATTCTTAAAAACTGGAAACAACCAACATGTTCTTGTTTGTTTATAGTCTTATTTTTATTCATTACACATATATATATATATTTTTACATGGTTGCATACCTAAGATTCTCCCACCATCATGTCACCCATGAACCATCATCTTAATCTCTTGTGCGCATCCATTTCAGATTTTATCCACAACAGAGATGTTCTTTAAATGGAATAGAGGTAATCTTTCCTTAAACCTCCCTGGCTTTGAGCCAGGGAGTCCTGCTATTCTTTTTCCTTTTATTTCTGATCTTTCACTTTGTATTTCTCAGATAAATTTAGCTCTTTCAACTTAAACCTGTGCATACTTCTAGATGGAAGTCCAACCTGAAAAGACTATATACTGTACGTTTCCTATGACATGACATTCAGAAACGGCAAAACTATGACCATGAGTCCCAGGATCCTGGAAGGGAAAAGGACCCGTTTTAGGTTACCCATTAGACATATAGAATAGTCTAATTAAAAAGAGCCTTATTAACCATTTGGGAATGTCTCCCCCATAACAGGCAGAGAACAGTGCCCTTCTTTAGGAAATAAAGGGTTTATATTAGCAAAGCAAGATACAGAAGCAAAAATATGAATCAAGCTCTTGTCATTATCTGCTATTCTCCAGACTCATCTCATAAGTGTAACAAATATTTGAGCAACTTGAGATCTTCTACTTCAAGGAAGAATTTAACCCTACATGTCACTACAATCTGGTGTACATGCAGGAGAGACATGCTTGAATATTACTGTTTCCTGCTGTACGTGCAGGAGAAAGGTCTGGTTGTATCTGACCACAGCCCCTATCCTTTCCAGGAGCATATGTTTTTTGGTCATGCCTGGCTTTCATTGTACAGAGGAAAAACCTGTCTTCAGTTTTCATCTCTGGACCTCAGCCTACCACATTATCACACAGTGAATGGGTGAAATATAGGGATTTTAAGAGGGATGAAATTATTCTGTTTAATAATGTAATGCCAGACAAATGGTAATAATGATTTATCTAAATTCACATAAGAGTTGAGCACCGTGAGCTCTGTTGTAGCCAAATTAAATTAAAATATATATATATATATATATATATATATATACATACATATACATATATGACTTGAAATCTCAGGAAGGACTGAGAAGACAATCCAATCATATTACAAATAGATTTAACAACTTCACTGAAGAAAGTGTGGGGATAAGGTGTGGGATTAATAACTGAAAATGGGTGGAGTCTGTAAGACTAGAAGCAAAAGGGAGTAGGGCACTGTGGCTCATGCCTGTATGCTTCAGCCTATGAAGCGGCAGGGGCTAGGGATTGCGGTTCGAGTCCCTCCTGGGTCCTGTAGTGAGACCTACTTCCAAAAAAATAGCTGGGCGTGGTGGTGCGTGCCTATAATCCTAGCTAATGGGAAGCTTAGCCTGGGGATTGCTTGAGTCTGTAGTACCCTGGGCAACGAGAGCCTGTGGTTCCACAGGCAAAAATAGCAGGATGTAATCTAAAAAAAGAAAAGACTAGAGGTAAAAGGAACTCTAATAGAATTGATGAAGTTATTTCCTGTAGGGGTTTCCAGTTATCAAATCTGGTTTTGCTGAAATACTGAGACTCTAACATTGGACAATGAAGTAAACCATGGCTCATGGTGGGAGTCAGTTTTTTCATTAGAAGTGGGAATTTTCAGGGAAAGAGGTTAGAACAGTTCATGTGTTAATACATATTAATGAAGACATCAATATGAACACATGGGTATCTCAATATTTAGTTGCTATAAACAGGAATATTTATAGAAATGTGCAAACACATAGGTTATATATGTTACCTTGTGCTGATATCTAGAAGCACTACTCCAGCAAAAATAGCACCTAATACCTGACTCCTAACATCATTCTCCAGTGAAAAGGATCAGGGCTCCATAGAGAAGTCATTGCAGTTAAGGGGCAGAAATATATTCATGCATACAGAAACAGGGGTTATAGATACAGATATTCCAGTGCTCTGTGAGCTGAGCAGCTGCAAATAAATGACACAGCACAGTAACCCATTAGTATGCAGATCCTGGTTTCTGAACCCTTCTCTTACAAATAAGACCAGGAATTGAAGGAGAAATCAGTAATTCCCAACTGGAGCACAAAATATACAGATGAGTATAAAGCAACTTGCAGGACCAAGAAGAAAATGTTGGAAAAATAAATAAAACCCAGCATGGCAAGGAATTATGTCAAAGGGACATGTGTCCCAACTGAAATCTCCCAACAGCCAAAGCTGGAACACCCTCAGCAAGGAAATGTAACAGGCATTGCTGGAATAAAACACCTAGTGTAAATGAAATACCCACTAGTTCTGTAATACTCATGATACAAGTTACACGGAGATATAAATAATTAAATACACCAGGGAGCAAAGGGACTGTTCCTTTGCAAGTGACTCATGTAGATAAAGGGCATTTGTATGTGGACAAAGAGAAGGTATGACTGTGAGCTGGGCTGTCGGTAGCAGGGTTGGTGGGGGAGGCTTTCAGGGGAGAAATCTAGCAAACACATCCCTGCTGGGTTCTCCAGGGGAACCTTGACAGTGATAAACCCTGTTGGCAGTTCACACTTTTTTTTTTTTTGAGTCTAGTTCTCGCTATTTTTGCCTGTGGAAGCACAGGCTCACATTGCCCAGGATACCATAGACTGAAGCAATCCCCAGCCTCAGCTTCCCAGGTAGCTGGGAGTACAGGTGCACGCCACCACTCACAGCTATTTTGGGGGACTAGGTCTTGCTACATGCCCCCGGTGAGACTTGAACCACCATCCCTGGCCCTGGCTGTGACTTCCTAAGCTGCCGCTTACAGGCATGCACCACCATACCCAGGCACACTCTTTACATGACAGCACCTATGTGGTCTCCACTCAACATTTGCCACCAAGAGAGGCAAATCCCAACAGAGGGAGTGGCTTACAGAACAACCAACCAGTGAACCTCAAAACTTAATCTGAGCAACCATCATAGCCAGGAGGAGCTCAAGGAGATAGGACATCTGCAGGCAGTGGGGTTGGATGGTGGAAAAGAAAAAAAGTGTAGAATTAAATGTCAGTTCATTAATTATCAGAGATGTACATTGCTATACAGGGAGATTCATGCAAATAGGAAGGTTTGGGTGTGGAATGCATGGGAATTTCTGTAAATGTAAAAGCATTCTAAAATATAAAGGCTATTAAGAATCAATAAACACAGTAGCCAACTCAAAACTTTTAAAATGACTAGTGGACCAACACCGACTGCTTTCTTCTTGGTACTTTTTACCCACCACAGACTGTTTAGCATCTCAGTGTGGGCCATATTGGCTGCCAGTGGTGCTGGACCATGGACTCAGCTGGGCTGGGGATTTAATTAAAAGGTGTTGCTCCAGCGATCAGCTTTTGGCTAGGGTGCAAAATGATTCATTCTCAAGTAGGAAAGTAGAGATTTTCATGTCTGAACTTTTAAGTTTGAACTAGTATCTTGACTCAGAAACGAGTCATACCAGATTTTTTTTCACAGAAATTTTCTGTGTATACAACGATCAGTATTTATTTTCTATATGCATTTTAATTAAAAAACTATTAGGGTGAGAGTGTTCACCATCCATATTGCATGCCTAAGTACTTTCTCTGCAATCAGTTCTTAATGCCTTCTTCCTCATCATCAAAGATGTTTGTCACTCACAGGTATAATAGCCATAGGTCCCAGTCTGATTTCTGCATACAATTATTAATAGGTGTGTTTCCATATACCTGTTCATCAGCAATCAAGTATATCCAATTCTGCATTAAAGTGGACATGCTTGTTAAATCATATATATATGAATTATTTAATATACAAAAAGGAACATTAAAAAACATCAAGAGGCAAAGCCATCCTCCAGGGTAATTTTTCAATTATATTTATGTTTAATTTTGCTTAGGTATATAGCACCCCCTTATTTTCTCTTGTTTTAAAGTGTTTTCATAAATCAAGGTAATCACCTTTTACTTAACTATTTCTATTAAAATCAACCTATTTAACTTTCTACCCTCCGTGTCTCAAGACAATAATCAGAATACAGAAAATGAAAACAGGTGTGTTGAGTGTGCATATTGTTTTAATTCAAGATTCCTGTGTTCAGTCTCATAATATATTTAAAGCAAATGTTCTTGAATGGCCCCAGAAAAAGTATCCTTCTGTCTGTTAAATGCATCAGATTATTTAGGAGCTTTATTACAAAATAATCTGCCTCCATGGTTTGTTTTCTGAAGGCAGCCACTCAAGCATAATTACTGTAATGCAGACCTCATAATATCTTCAAGGCATTTCATAAAACATTTCATCATGAAGTTTAAAAGAAAATAAAATGCACACGTAAGTACATTATAAGAGAAAAAATAAAAGAAATAAAAATGGGCAGTGGTGGGTCATTGTATGAGTATGTTGTCACCTCCTGCTTTCAAATGCCTTCCCCTGAAGACCTCCTGGCCAGCTCTCTGGCAGACACTGACCTCCTGCAGAGCCAGGCAAAAGGGCAGAGGGGTAACACCAACCTCAGGTTTTGGAATCAGAACAAGCCTAGGGTCTGTCATAGACAGTGGTCAATCCTAATATGATTGCCAGTCTGTGTACACCTAGAGTGTACACAGGAACACACAGGTCCTGGAAACAAGTGATGACAGTAACACACTATTCCTGCTCAGGAATAGAGATGCTGACCCTGGAAGCAAGGAGGGATTATCAGGAAACCCATAGGACCTGAGGTAGCAGAGGTGGATGGAGGCCATCTGCCTGGGTGACAGGTGGGCAGATTTTCTGATCAGATAGATATTCTCTCCTTACTCCTGGAACAAGCAGCATGGGAGAGTGGGAGGGGGAAAGCACAAGAAGCCACAGCCGGAGCAGAGGAGAGGCAGCAAGGAGTAAAGAAACACTGCAAAGTTTTTCCTACACTGAGTGACAATAGTGTCTGTAATTTCCTTCCTCGTCTCACACAGCCAGTAACGGGGCATGGAAACACAACCAACTGTGCAATTAACCCTCCCCAAATGGGAATTCCAGCTCAGCCCCTTCGCATCTAAGTAAAAACTTTCCTGAGTTAACTTCCTGGAAGATCAAGGGCAGTTTGTTCAACATGCTCTCACTCACATGATCTCTTGCTGATTTTTTTTTTCAGACCTATAAGAATAATACTTGAAAAATAATTTTTGATAAGAACAATTTATACCACAAGACTGAAACAATTTCAGTTGTCTAGGGTACTGAAAAGCCAAATCATTGGCTGTTTTCTGTGTTGGAATTAAATAGATTTTTCTCTAGGTAAAATAAATTGGTTTCTAATAAACTTTTTAAAGACACAGGGATTGGGTGATGCATGCCTGTAAGCGGCAGCCTAGGAAGCCATGGCCAGGGGCAATCACAGTTCGAGTCCCGCCGGGGGCCCGTAGCGAGACCTAGTCCCAAAAAAACATCTGGACGTGGTGGCACGCACCTGTAATCCCAGCTACCTGGGAAGCTGAGGCTGGGAATTGCTTGAGTCTGTGGTACCCCACCCAGGCAATGTGAGCCTTCGGTTCCACAGGCAAAAATAGCAAGACATAGTCTCAAAAAATAATAATAATAAAATAAAAGAGACATGAATTACTCACCCATCACAAGAATATGTTACAGCTAGAACACAGGTTCTGTGAATGAAGAGGGGATCCAAGAGATGTGATGTCTCCACACCACAAATATTGTTCAGCAGTAAGAACCACACTGTCATTCAGTAAAATGTAAGGTGTTCAAAGGATGAAGGTGCTGTGCAAGACAGAACAAAATAGATAAGTGTGTGTAAGTGCTTTTACACAGGGTAGAGCTGGGCAGGGAAAACTGCTGGACATGAGTAATTTGAGGTTTCTGAAGTTAATGGGGAGCAAAGAAGGGGTCAAACAAGCTTAAGGGGATGGCAGTGAGAACAAGCAGATGAAGTTATTTTTGTCTCTAATGTGAGTTGTGAAACAAAGCTGGTGAAAGTGTCCCCATGCTCAGGAGACATGAGGCAAAGTGAGATGGGACTTCTTGCTGCCCATCCAGGCATGAGACCTCAAGGCTACCACACCTTGTGGTCTCAGCTGCCCCTGTGTTTCAAGAACAGTGTGAAAGTCACCATTACAGATATTTAAAAGTCCAGTTTTCCATCTTGTTGATGACAAATGTAAGCTTACTTTAAAACACACACACATGCACACATGTGCGCGCGCGCGCGCACACACACACACACACATACATATATATATATATATATATATATATATATCTGACATTCCATAAAGCATCTGATCCCACCCCAACTCGGGCTCACAAAGGATTCTGGGATGCTCTGGAGCTTTGCTATTTCCTATTTAGTTTAAATCAATTATTCTCGTAAACCTTTTTCTGTTATCAGGAAACTAACAGTGGAGCCAGAAGTATATAAGTATTCCCCAGAAATATATTGCTTGGGAAGTGAATGTGGGTTAATAAAGAATGGTCATATAGTATGATATAATACAGAATCTTTTTGAAAATCCCTAGGAAACTTTCTGGAGAAAGAGATACCTCAGCTGAGTTTTCAGAGAAAGAAGAGTTAGCTGCACAACAACCAGGAGAAAGATGCTCAGGGTCCCGGAACTGTCTCCAGTACCAGGAGCTGCGCTGCAGGCCCAGGAAGATGCTGTCCAGGAGTCGTCATCTGGAGCCTACGAAGAATCAGCTAAGAAACAGAGTGACCTCCGGAAGCCTGAAAGGGAGCAGCAGTCAACCCAGGATAGCAGTGGAGTTATAGAAGTTAAGTCAAGAGCCTTCCAAGGCTGTGAGAAGTGGTGGAGAGCAGAACACACAGCAGGACATTGACCTAGGGATAAAGACAGATTCTGGCCCACAGGCCAGTCACCAGCCACCACCCAATCAACAGTGGGTGCTTCCCTTATGTTTGCCCTGCTTCGGATATAGAACCAGGAAGAGCAAATATGCGCCACAGCAAATCAAGTGGGGGACTGCTCCCTTCCTTCCAGCTGCCCCAACTGAGAACCCCCAGGCATATCTGACATCATGGTGTGTGGAGATTCAGAAAATTCATGTAGAATTCAAAACTTGAATTTACATTAGGCCAGAGTTGAGCAAATAGGAGTGGGGATAATTTCTCTATCTTCAGACTATGTTTTAAGCATCTATTGATTCATGGCAAAAATAAGTGCAATAAAATCAATAAGAAAACCATTTGCAAGGAAAGGATAATGATTAAATTACCTACTTAATAACCTAAATAAAATCAAATTAATATAGTTCACAGTGAAGTTGTAAGTAGAGATTTTGGGCATCTTTTCTCCAAAGTAACATTTGAAAAACAATGGGTATAAGTAGTGCAATCACCTTTCAGACCATCATTTCCCAACAAGAGATGCACAGAAACCATTCATTTATGTGACCACTTTAGTTGATGCTAGATTCACATGATGTTTACTTACCACTGATGTCATTGCAGTTACAAGGTTTGCTTCTGATGTACTCTTTAACAGTAAGAAAATGCTGTTATCAAACTATCATAGGCATTGATGGTTAAGAAATTGATTTTACTGGAACAGTTGATATTTGCATTTATTTCAGAAAACCACGGCATCAGGAAGCCCCAGGCCAGATGTTCCTTGTCCAGCAGCTGGTTCTTGTTCAGTAGAACCCAACGCTCTCAGGCGCCCTGGGAGACGGCATCTCATGTGGGGCAAGACATGTGCTCCCATGTGAGCAGAGGGAACACAGTTTACCAGTAGTTCTAACAGACTCGGCAAAAAAAAAAAAATCTTTATCATTCTTCGACTTCATGCCATTGTTGTAAAGTTTTATAGGATTCATAGGAGGGATTTGAAAACAATTTCCTGAATCATTAATATGGTTACCCTCACACCCCTCTATCAGAGCAAGGCAGCAGGTGTGGAGAAAGGTGGGGAGGGCCCACCTAGGGACTTCATCGGGTGGTGTGAACACTCAGGGACATAACTGTGTAGTTTTCCCTTCCATTCCCTTTCATTTGTAAGCACTACTCCTCAGCTATCTCTCCAATTTTAGGAAAATCCTCAGAAAATTGACATCTATAGAGACTCTAAGTGCCTCAGGCACTCAAGTGATCAAGGTGCTCCCTTGGCCACAGTAGCTGTCCAAGCACCTCAGAAAGCTACCCCACTCATCATGTCCTGCTGTGACTCTATTTTCTGTGGGGGACTATCAGCAGATATTAAGCAATCTGATGAGAAAGTCAGAAGAGGTAGTAAGGTATTTATGTTACTCAGCCTGGCTCAGAATCACAGCTTTGCTTAGTCAGGCGGTAGCTCTTTCCTACAGGACTTTCTGGAACTCTTGAATGCTGGGCTGTGCCAGAAGCAAAGTCAAAATGTATCCACGGGTTAACTATATACAGTTTGGAAGACTGCAAGCTCAGTCAAATGGGCAAGAATTTTTTGCATTTTGAGTTAGTGACAATTTTTACCTTATCAAGAAAAACTTTCTCCAAATAACCTTTCTTCATACTCTAAATCAGAAAAACTATGTTGACTCAGGAAAAAAAAAAAAAAGGATATCCCATCCATACATATATACATATATGTAGATAGATATATATGCTTTGACATCTTCCATTAAGGAATGTATTGGAAAAAAAAAAGGAAAAACAGGAACACCGCAACAGTCTATTCCTTAATGTGTGTATAAGATGAACATACCAATTCATAAACTCATATTGTGTTTAAATGAGTTTAAACAAATCATAATTTTCTAGCTGAAACTTTGGGCTTGTTTTTCTGTTTACATTTTGTGTTTCAGTGAGTTTCAACAAGTCATAATTGACTAGCTGAAACTTTGGACTTGTTTTTGTAATTACAAAATATTAATATTATTCTTTTCATATTTCATATTTCATTTCTTCTATTTTCCCTCCACATTTTAGCAACAAAATATTAATTCTATTTTAATACTTTTACATTAAAATATTGTAACTTCCTAATAATGTGGAGTATTTCAATATACATAACATCCAGCTTATAAAGGGAGACTTGTTTTTACCCTGTGCCACAGAAGTTTTTTTGAAAAATCACCTGAAATTTTTATTTTAAACATTTTATCATGTTCTAGCTGCTTTAGAAATCCTTTAAATTCCAGTGCTGCACAGAATCACCCATTATTTATTTTGCATAAAACTTCTAAGTCTAGATACACCATTTTCTTTGCGAAACACTCTTGCATTTCACAATTGCTATATTCTACTGCATTCTTAACATTTTCTGCTTTGGTTCTTAGGCAAAGTAAATAAATAGGGGGTAGAATTTCAAAGGGAAAGCATTTTGCTATTTCCTCATACAATTTAAATGTCAATTTGCCAGAGTGCAGCACTATAAGTGCAGCATTTGTCAGTGTGACAAAAAGTAGAAAGTCACATGACAAACTGTACGTGTGTGTGGCCTAGAGTGGGTCAGCCTGGCCACTCTGGACACTGACAAGCATGACTTAAACAAATTTATTATACAGATAAATTATGACTCAGTAGCTCCATTTCTATTTCTATGAGTGAAAATTTTGTACTCATCCAAATAGAGACAAGAGTAATTGTCCATCATGCTACCTATTGTAGTGTCCAATTAAGGTAAGTGAGGTTACACCGACAGTTAAGATATGATGACCAAGAAAATGACAGAATGAACATTCATAACATTTTTAATAAGCACTACTTTATAATATCAAAAAAGATAGAAATGAGATCAATAATAACTAAGCTTGCATAGATTGTGAGATTTACTAATATACAGCCCACCAAGATTAAATAATAAATATTTCCCGCCCATATCCACCTCACAGGTCTCAGAGAACATCCTGTCCTGTGCCAGCCCGATGACCTCAATCCCTACAACAGTCACCCAGCCACCTCCAATGATTGTGTGTCCATCTGCAAAGGGAGCTGCACTAGAACAGCCATATGTCCAGAGAGGAGGCCTCCTCAGCATTTGAGGATACACCCATACTCACATATGTGAATAGCTATAACCTACCACCTCTGGCCTGGCTCCCAAAAATGCCTCACATGGCACCAAGCTGGGTTCTCTCTCAGACTAGAACAGACCTGGTAGGGACCTCAAAAGTCATTTGTTCCTGGAGATGGTAGAAGATCCCTCCCAACCAGGAGCATAAAGTTTGTATGAAGAGGACTGTCTGTTAGCTAGGCACTCCCCTACCCTCTTCTATTCCCCCTTATCCTCCCTAACCCCCTCCTTCTTCTCTCCCTTCTCATCTCCTTCCTTCTTGCTTCAGGTAAATAAGAAATATTCCTATTGTACTTGAACCATACATTCCTGGGGGTCAATTTCTTACTAAATTTAGTTCCAACTCACACACCCCCCCATAGAAACCCCTAGAATGCCTGCATGCTGATGCATGGAGATGCCCTCTATGCTTCCATGAACAAGGAAAACTCTCCCTTTCAAGGCTGCACTGCTCAGAATGGGTCACTCCTCCTTAGCCTGAGGGGAACATTGGGAGTGGTGATGGTCAGGAGACTCAGGGGGGCTGTTGCAGAAAGATTAAAGCAGCCTAAAGGCTAAGCAGATAGCAGCTCCTCCAGAGCCATTAAGGACGGTTATTAAAACCAACCATTATCATTAGGGACAACTGCCTGACCCCTGGGAGTTGGTAAAACATGATGGGATTTCCTCCCCCTTGGCTTCTGACCCCAAGATTTCAGGATGATCAGTTAGCTCTTTGGGAAATGTAACTGGAGCTAAAGATACAGGCATGATAGAGACACTTTTGTCTTCAAACTAAATGTCCCTTTTGTTCTCAGCAAATCACGCAGACCATTAGCCTCAAAGGACTCAAAGGAAGAGATACGTTTCATTGGCCCCTAAACAGAATGTTCAGCCTCAGGCCGGATGTATCATCCTCGCCTGACAATAACTTTTCCTCTGTCATTTCCCAGCACTCCCTGTGGTCCCTTCACCCCACTCAGTCATTAATTTGGTTGTCACATGGTTCCTCCAGCCTGAGAGAAAAGCTCTACATTCCCTGCACCTCAGCACTACAAACCCAGGGCTTTTAAAATGTGTTTCCTCAGTTCCTGAGTCCCAGCAGCTTATCACAAATTCCTCTAATCTAGCCAGAGTTCCTCCGCTGTTCTGTACCCCACCTTCGAGTGTCAAAACTAGGGTCCCCTGTTTTATATATTTGCATCTCAGATCCACAAAGCCATGTCTTGGGCCACTATTACCAGCTCACCCACCTCACACTCAGATGGCTGACTCCACAGTTTGTACCCAGGTGAACTCCCACCTGTCTTAGGTATGGGCTGTGGAGTTGATTTCCTGTGTCTGGTGCTGATACACCAGCGGCAAGATGAATTTTGGAAGCAGAATTTTGGAGCTTGAAGGGGTCTTAACAAGTCACAGAGTACAGCACTCTGGGACGGGCTAATTGCCTGGCTCGAAGTGACCCAATTGACCAGCAGAAAGGCAGAAACATTACCTCAAGCCTCCCTTTATCTCAAGTCCCACCCCCCCTTTCCTGTGCTGAGCTCTGATCTGTGAGACCCCAAGGGGAGAGAGAACCAAGCTGGAGATTAGCGCTCCAAGGCTAACTCAGACTCCTTGTGCCTCTCTTGTGTCAGCAATGCTCCACCATCAGTCTCCCTTGCTTGGATTGGCAAAATGTTCTTGAATTTAGCTTCAGGCTGGAAGTCAAGGGCCAACTCAGCATCCCAGCTAGCATGTCAACAATTTACCATAGTGCAAACACTTGGCCAGTTACCAAGCAAGAGGAGCTTGTGGGAAGGGTTTTGCAATATGAACTTGAGTACATTAGACTGGCCCACATCTACGGTAGCACAGGATGAGGTCATTCTTACATCTACACTGGCAGGAATGCAAGGCCTGCTGACTTCTCAAAGGCAGGTAAGTACATCTTACAGCACCAGCTGCTCCCCTTCCTATCCCACCTCCCTGAGCTCCAAGGCTTTCATTCAGAGGAGCAGATGTGACCACACAGGAGCCTACATGTGCAGCTTTGCTCATGATTGCCAAAATCAGACACAGTCAAGATACCCTTCAGTAGATGACTGAGTCAAGAAACCATGTACCCATAGACTGTGGGAGATTACTCAGTGAAGGATCGACCGTGAAGATGCAAGGACCCATAAGCACATGCTGCCAAGTGAAGGCAGTTGAGGTGGAAAGCTATCAAACTGGCACACTCCAACTCCAAATCATTGTGGAAACTAGCAAGACTAGACAGACAATAAGAAAAGCAGTGGGAGCCCAACCCTGGTGTTGGGAAACCAGCCCCAAAATGGGCAGATGACAATAAAGTATAGACAACAATGGGGGACCAGTAGGGAATAGTGGGAGGTCTACAAGAAGACTGGATCTAGGAGAGAGGATAAACAGGCACAGAGAGAAAGCATGATAGGGGAACATGAGAAGGAGCAAGACAGAGAGAGAAAGATGCCAGAGTGAAGATTCCTGGGGAGGTGGGGGGTTCACCAGACTCCACCCCCAGGGTCCCTGGCCTACCCTATCCTGCCTGATGTGTCTGTATAGCTGCTAGAACCAATAAAGAACCTATGGAAATTGGTCAGCCTGATGCTTACAGTTGGCATCACAAGCAGGATCCTTAAACCCACAAAGGGGGACCCAGCTGGGCTGGGATGCAGGGACACAGCACCTGTGGGAGGTAGAACAGAGTCTCAGCTTTGCTCCCATTCATTTTTTCCCGACTTTTGAAGCCTCCACTTTAAAACTAGCTGGGGGCCCCTCCATTTTAGAGTGGACCCTCCCTTTCAATCCTGGAGGACTCCACGGGTCTATGAGGCCAGTTTTGCTTTCAAAGAGAAAAGGATGATGCTATTCACCTCCTATTCACCACTTCTTTAGGAAAATGACTTAGTTCAGCTATTTGAAAACTTAGAACTTTAGGAATGAATGATTTTGAACAAGACATCAAACAAATTCAACAAATAAATTAGTGCTTAAGTAAAATCTTACAAAGGGTGTATGATTGAATGTGGAAGTGTCAAAATTATGATGATTCCAAAGTCGTATCTAACAGTCCTGAGTCATCACTATCCCGTAGTTGGCAAGTGTGAGTTATGCGTGGGAATCAGACACCATCACCAGGGAAAAGTCATGACTCAGACTTTGAGGAACAGGATCAGCATCACAAATCTGTCTCCGTCTGTTGCTAGTTGGCCAGGGTCTCTGAACACGCGCTGGAGATGTAGCTTGAGGGGGTTCTGCAATCAAGAGAGCTATTCCTTAGAGGCTCTAATCCACTAGTTTAGGAATTTTCAGAATTTTAAATTTATAGACCTAAAGGACAACAAGGAAAAGGAAGCATTTATTTATTATAAGGTCATCCTTACAAATAAACCTGTCACTTTCTTTATGACTTCTAGCAGGGGCACTGAGTGCATTTCCTTCCTGTGATAAGTACTCTGAACTCTCGACCTGGCCCCACAGCTGCATCTAACTCAAGGCGCAAACCCCTGAGAATCATTTTTCAAAGTAGTTTTTCTAAGTGCAGCAAACTTTGGAACAGGTATTAATATTTGGTTTTTTGCCTCTGGTCTACCTATCAGTAAAACATCAGTCCTGCTTTCTCCTTCCTATCTATCCATGGGCTTTGAAAACTTTGCACACTTACTGCTTTTCCACTGTGATCATTCACTTTCCATATAAATAGCAAATAATATAATCAACCATCAAAGTAAAAGAGGTGAGTGATCCACTATCATAATACTTTTGAAACAAGCATAAAATAGATTTAGTTTTATCACAAAGCAAATATATGATTTTATTTGGGATAGATTTTATACTTCCTTAAAATCCTTACTGACTAAAATATCCATTATTAGAGCATCTAAAAAGACCTATATGTAAATAACCAAAATAACTAAATTACATTTACTGAGAAACAACCATTCAATTCAATTATGCAACCATATCAATTCAATTATGTGGAAATATCTGTCTCAGGGCAAATAAATACCACAAATTCAATAAATCTCTTCCCCAAACACATTTTTTTTAGTTATAGAAAATCTAAAACCAATACCAATCTGATTGCTTTGCTGATAATAACATAAGGAAAGTTTGTAAGCCCTTCAGTTTTAGAGATTCAGAGCTAATACATTCAATTGATTAATGACAAATAATTGCAAAAATTATTGTTCTACCACACTTATTAATCAGTGATCATTAATTTTTTTAATTTATTTATATATAAATTTCACATCTTTGTAATCCCAGGGATTCACACCCCTCTACCTGACCCTTCCCCCCTTTCCACCCTGCCCCAAGTTGTGTGCTTCAGTTTGGTGGTTAGCTTGTTTTGACTTTTCCTCATGGCTTTTGTTTATTTTTTTCCTATATCCCATATATTAGTGAAACCATATGGTTTCTGTCTTTTTCTTTTTGACTTGTTTCTGCTAATACGATTTCTTCTAAGTACATCCATGTTATCATAAAATCAATCAAATTTGTCATTTTTAATTGGTGAATAATATTCCATTGTGTAGATATACCACCTCTTTTTCATCCAGTCATCTGTTTTGGTGAATTTAGATTGCTTCCATGTCCTTGCAATTATAAATAGTGCTGCCAAAAACATCCAAGTACAGGTGTCCCTTTGTAACCGCACTAAGTTCTCTTTTAAGTAGATTCCCAAGAGAGCAATTGCTGGGTCAAATGGTCATTCCATTTTCATTAATTTGAGGGTCCTCCACACAGCTTTCCATAGTGGCTGGACCAGTTTACATTCACACTAGCAGTGTAAGTGTTCCTTTCACTCCACATCCATGCCAGCACTTGCGGGCCATTCTTACTGGTATAAGGTGGTATCTCATTGTGGTTTTGACTTGCATTCCCCTTATTGTTGGTGACGTTGAGCAATTTTTCATGTGCCTGTTGGTCATTTGTATTTCCTCTTTGGAGAAGTGTCTTTTTAGTTCTCCCCATTTTTTGATTGGACTTCTTGTTTTGCTTTTGTTTAGTTGTGTGAGTTTCTTGTGGATCTTCGTTATTAAATGCTTATCACTCTTGTGGAGGGCAAAAGTCTTTTCCCATTCAAAGGACTTCTTTTTGTTTTTCTGTTGTCTCTTTTGCTGTGCAAAAACTTTTTAGTATGATGTAATCCTATCTGTTTATGTTTTCCTTCATTTTTTTGCCATCTGTAGATATGTCCAGAAAGGGATCTGAACTGTAATTCATGGAGGATTTTGAACAAGTTTTCTTCTGTGTATGTTATGGTTTCAGACATCTAAGTCTTTTATCTATTTTGAAGTGATTTTTGTACAAGGTGTGAGAGAGTTGCCTTGGTCCATTTTTTTTTTTTGCATGTCTTAGTCCAATTTTCCCAGCACTATTTATTGAAGAGGCTATCTTTATTCCAATGTAAGTTTTTCACTCCTTTCTCAAAAATTAGTTGACTATATATGTGTGGTTTTATTTCCAGGCACTCAATTGTGTTCCATTTGGTTTGATTGTCTATTTTTGTACCAGCACCATACTGTTTAATTATTATGGATTTTTAGTATAGTTTGAAGATTGGAATCATAATACCTTCATTCTCTTTTTTCTGGTCAGGAGGCTTTTTGATATTCGAGGTCTTTTGGTATTCCATATGAATTTCAGAAATCTTTCTCTCTTTAAAGAATGTTATTGGGAATTTTATTGGGATTGCATTGAATCTGTATGTTGTTTTTCGTAGCATGACAATTTTGATGATATTAATTCTTTCAATTCATGAGCAGGGAATGTCTTTCCATTTCCTTATGTGTTCTTTCTATCTCTTTTAACAGCATTTTAAAGTTTTCTTTCTATAGTTCTTTCACATGTTTTGTTAGGTTTATTCCCAGGTATTTATTTACTATTTTTTTTGGTACAATGGTAAATGGGGTGGTTTTCCTGATTGCTTCCTCTTCTATTTTACTTTTTGCATATAGAAAAGGTACCGAATTCTGTGTGTTGATTTTGTATCTGGCTAACTTACTGAACTGGTTTATTATTTCAAGTAATTTTTCTGTGGATTTTTTGGAGTTATCTATATAGAGAATCATGTCATTAGTATAGAATGATAGCTTCAGTTCCTCTTTTTCTATTTGTATCCCATTTATGTCTTTCTCTTGCCTTATTGCCCTAGCTAGAACTTCCAGTACAATGTTAAAAAGTAGTGGGGAAAGTGGACATCCTTGCCTGGTTCCAGATCTTAACTGGAATGATATTAGTTTTTCCCCATTTAGGATGATGTTTGCCATTGATGGTTTTTATTATGTTGAGGTATGTTCCTTTAATCCCCAATTTTTCAAAGACTTTTATCATGAATGGATACTGGACTTTGTTGAATGCTTACTCTGTGTCTATTGAAATGATCATGTGGCTTTTTTGTTTTCATCTTTGTTAATGTGGTGTATTATGTTAATTGATTAATTGTTGAACCATCCTTGTGTCCCTGGGATAAATCCCACTAAGTCATGGTGAATAATGCTTTTTACACACCGCTGGATTCGATTTGCCAGGATTTTGTTTAACAATTTTTCATCCATGTTCATTAGGGAAATTGGTCTATAGTTTTCATTCTTGTGCTGTCCTTATTTGGTTTTGGTATGAGTGTGATATTTGCTTCATAGAATGTGCTTGGCAGTTTTCCTTCTTTCTCAATTTTTTGGAAAAATTTTAGTAGTGCAAACGTTATTTCATCTTTGAATGTCTGGTACAATTCATTTGTAAAGCCATTAGGTCCTGGGCTCTTGTTTTTAGGCAGAGTTTTGATGACTGCTTCAATTTTGCTGCTTGTGATTGGTTTATCTAAGTTCTCTATATCTCCTTTGTTCAATTTTTGATAGCCATATCTTTCTAAGAATCTGTCCTCTCATCCAGGTTATTGTAATTATTTCTATACAATTGTTTTTAGTAATCTCTTATTTTCTTTTGGATTTCTTTGGTATGTGTTGTAATTTCTCCTCTTTCATTTGTGATTCTATTTATTTGAATTTTCTCTCTTCTTTCCTTTGTGAGCTTTGCAAGGGGTTTATCAATTTTATTTATTTTTTCAAAGAACCACCTTTTGGTTTTGTTGATCTTGTGGATAGTCTTTTTGGTTTCTAGGTTATTTATTTCTTCTTTTATTTTTATTATTTCTTGTCTTCTGCTGGGTTTTAGGTTTTTTATTGCTCTTTATATAATTTTTGAAGTTGATAGATTAGGTTGGTTTTTTTTTTTTTTTTTTTTTTTTTTTTTTTTTTTTTTTTTTTTTTTTTTTTTTTTTTTTTTTTTTTTTTTTTTTTTTTTTTTTTTTTTTTTTTTTTTTTTTTTTTTTTTTTTTTTTTTTTTTTTTTTTTTTTTTTTTTTTTTTTTTTTTTTTTTTTTTTTTTTTTTTTGTTTTTTTTTTTGGTTAGTCTCTGGTTTTTGATATGGGCCTGTATTGCTTCCTCTTAGATATGCTGTTTTCTGCATCCCAGACATTTTGGAATGTAGTATCATCTTTGTTGTTTGTTTCAAAGTAAGTTTTAATTTCTTCTTTAATTTCTTCAATTACCCATTCTTCATTTAGTAGCATGTTGTTCAGTCTCCAAGTGTTTGATG
>PVHY01002635.1:0-47513 GCA_004024945.1 Uropsilus gracilis | reverse complement strand
TATGTCTTTTTAATGGGTTGACCCTTGATCCAATTGGTAGTGACTTTTTTATCCTTTGCCACTTTTTTTATTTTGAAATCTGCTTTGTCGCTTAAGAATGGTTATCCCTGCCTTTATTGGGGGGTGGCATTTGCTTATAGAATTGTTTTCCATCTTTTTATCTTCAGTCTATGCCTATCTTTTGTGATCAGATGTGTTTCCTGGAGGCAGCAGAATGTTGGGTTCTGTCTTTTAATCCACTCTGCAACTCTGTGTCTTTTGATTGATGTGGTTAGCCCAGATAGAGTAATTATTGATGTTTGAGGTTCTAACATTGGGTTCCTAGTGGTCATTTGTGGTTCTGTTTTAGTTCTTTTTCTTTTTTTAAATTATTCATTCTTTTTATTCTTCTGTGGGTTTTGGTCTTAGGACTTCTTGCAGGATTTCTTGGAGTGGGGGCTTGGTGGTAGCAAATTTCTGTAGACTTTGTCTGAGAAGGTCCTAATTTTTCCTTCATAAAGGAAGGACAGTTTTTGCTGGATAGAGTATTCTTGATTGGCACGTTTTGTTCTTGAAGTGTTTTGAAGATTGGCCCCATTCTCTCCTTGCTTGGAGTGCCTCTTCTGAGAAATCTGAGGTCAGTCTAATGGCTTTTTCTTTGTAGGTTATCTGTTTCCTCTCAATATTCTCATAATTTTTTCTTTATCTTTGGCTTTTGAAAGTTTTTCTATGATGTGTCTTGCTGAGTTTCTTCATTCATTATAGTAGTTTGGTGTCCTTTTTGTTTCCTGTTAGTCTTTATTCATTTTGTTCTTCAGATTTGGGAAATTCTCCATTATTACATTGAAAAGCCTTTCAGATCTTATTTCTTTCTCTTCTTCTGGGATTCCAATAACTCATATTTGTTTTCTTTAGGGTATCTGACAGATCTCTGATTATTTTTTTCTGTCTTCTTACTTTGTTTTTCTCTCTTTCTTCATCCTCTCTATATCTGTATCCTCTAGTGTGCTGATTCATCCTTCTATTTTTTCTAATCTCCTTTCCTGGATTTTTCCTGCATTTTTGAGCTCTTTATTGCTCCTCTTATACAGTATATCTCTTGCAGCTTCTTATTTAGGGTTTCTATTTCATTCTTCTGTTCATCAATGATATTGCTCATTTTGCTGCATTTTTTCTGTATTTTACTGCCAGTTATTTTAGTTCATCGAAAGCATCTAACCTCTTGTGTTTCCTTTTATTCCCTTCATCCTTGACCTCTTTGAGTGCTTTTATCATGTTTATTATGAATTGTCTTACATATAAAGCATTTTTCCATGTTATCCATATTGGTTTCCTCAAATTGTTTATCCTTTGGTGGTGAGTTATTTTTCTTAGGACTTGCTTGAATATTTTTATTCTTCCTCCTTCCTGTGTTTTCCCTTCAAGCTTGCTGTACGTATTCAGTAACTACTGCTCTAGTATTAGATGGCATGTTGAAGCCTACCTAGTTGTGGGTAATTCTGCCTTTGTGCTTTTGCTGCTGTGGTGATTATATCTTGTTTCTGTTGGTTATTTTGGTGGACAAGTTCCTTTTCAGAGAGTGGATGTGGTGCATAGATGTGGTTTCTATTGTATTGTCTGTCTTTTTGTTGTTGTTTCTCCTCTTTTATATTGATGGTCTTAAATATTTTTTAGGGCTTGTTGTATAAACCTTTTTGACTAGGGTGTCTTGATGCTCTTGGGTAGTAAGTGTCCTTGGTTCTCTAGTCTGCACCTGTGCCATGCAGTGGCACTGGTACTTCTGGGCAGCTGGGGTGTAGGCTCCTCACAGCCAAGTTGGATTTCCTTGGACCAATAAAACTCCATTCATGCCTCAGTCTGTGGCCCATTCAGTTACAAAACTCATGGCCCCAACCTGTCTCCCAGATGTGTTACCTTGGCAACTGGAAGTAGTCTGGTGTGTGGTTGGAGCCTTCACCTGATCCCCTCTGGACAGCTGGGAAGTGGGTTCTTTGTAGCCAAGTTGAATTTCCCTGGGCCAGTATCAGTGATCGTTTATTTTTCTCACATGGGACTCCAATCTGATCAACTTGAGTTATACTGAAAATGCTAGGTTATAACACAGAGCAGGACAGTTACAAAAACTCTTAAGTTCACTAAATTCAACTTCTTATCAGAAACTCCTAATAATTTCCATAACGTAATAGAATTTTCAGGACTTTTGCCCTTCTGCCATTGACCTTTTGCCTATGACCAGCATCTGTGGTGTTGTGCCCTCCCCATAATTGTACATGCCTGGGGGGGATGCATGTGTGAGTGGGCTCACCTGGGCCTTGGGGGGGAGGGGATAAAAGGGAAGAATCACCCTGGGGGAAAGGGAAGAAAGAGAGAGAAGAGAAACTAAAGTGACTGTTTCTTTGCTCCCCATTATTAAAAATTCTACCAAGGTAACTTCAAGGGCTTGATATTCTTTACCTGGTGCAACCAGTGGTGACCCTACCTGAATAGGGGTGGCTGCACTACAGTGACCAAAACTTAATAGCTCTCACTGTGTATTTTAGAGGTAGCTAGAATCTTAGAAAGTTCTTCCAAATGCACACTTCAATTACTTAAAATTTCAACCTGTTTTTGTTAAAGTACAGGTCTGGGATTTCAGCAACAAGAGCTTCAAGTAGCAAGAGGTGTTTATTGCTAGCTTAAACTAGGGTCCAGCACTGGCCTAGATCACCAATGCAGCCAGCTACATCACGGCAAGTGAGGACCCCAATGTTTATTGCTAGCTTAAACTAGGGTCCAGCACTGGCCTAGATCACCAATGCAGCCAGCTACATCACGGCAAGTGAGGACCCCAATCCCCCCATGCAGTCCTCTTTTATCCCATAGCTAGGGGCTTAGGGATATGAGTCCCATCTGGATTGGCTGGCGAGGGGTTTGCCATATAAGAGGACGTTGCTGGCTGTAGCTAACATGACCCTTATGTCCACATAAGGTTGGCTCACATCCTCCTTCCCAATAGGTGCCTAACTTTAAAAAAAAAATGGCTATTTGATAGCCAACTAACAAAAATGTTTATCATTTGACATTTAACATTTTGTTTTTAGTTCAACCACTTTTGGTAAATAACATTCTTAAGACTCATATTTTCACATTCATATCTTTCACCTAAAAGTAAATCATATTTTGAAATAATGCCATTTGCAACAAAAAGTTTTCAATTTTCTTTGACAGTGATTATCAGCTATTATAAACCACACACTGAACTTGAGGCCATGGCAAGTCCTTGAACAGATCAGTCACTCAGACTACCATACAGACTCTATCTGTTGGAAACCCATTATAAAAATTATTAAAATCCTAAAATGTAATTCTAAGGGCTCGACACTAGCTGTTAGAGCCAGTGATGAACCTTCCCAGACAGGATGATTACACTAGACCTAGCAGTAAGCGAACTTGAATATCATAGCCAGCAATTGTGAAGGACAAAATCTTCACACAACTGCCCCTTTGCTATAAGGACTCTGAGCCCATTAAGGGACTTTCAGGTCTGGCCTCTGAGCCTCTCAGCCCCCATGAGACTTCATACTTTCTCTGGGCTCTCTCTCTGCATTCTCTTTCTTCTGTTGTTGTGTTGCTAGTGCTGCGGCCTTTCAGGCCTGCTTAGAGGCAAAGGTGGGCACACTTACACATGCACTCTCCGATGCTCTTTGGGACCAGGTGTTCACAATTACAGATGTGCCCACACTCACCTTCTACATTTAACACAATCAACACTACAGGTGGTAGCCCCAGAGGCTAGTGGTGGAAAAAGTCTGATTAACTCATTTACCTACAGTAACGAACTGTATGTGTGCGCACAACAAACTTTCTACTTTCATAATCCAGTCATTTTATTTCCACTCCTTCTGAACTATTGACACTATACAAAAACACAAAATTTGAAATTAAATAACAATGAAAGTAAATGCATATTTTGATTGCAACAGCTTGGATGCTTAATGCATTTTGAAAGTTATTTTGAATTCTTTCAACAGTTTCAAAGGCTTTATACTGTCACTGGTGGTATGCTGGGAAGGGGCACTAATAAGGACAAATAACCAGGTTGATATACACCTTGAGGGCAAGCAAGAAGAAAAGCACTGTGGGTAGAGTCTGAAATGAGAAGATAAAAGTGTTGCCGAAGCAACACATGAGGAAAAACACCATCACTATCTTCGGCCCCTAGATCATGCTTTCAGCCTGAAAGCACAATTTTCAAACTTTGATCCTTAAAGTTGGCACCCCAGGATGTGGCCACCCAGGGGAAGAGGAAAATTTATGAGAAATGCCAGTATGGGCCTTTGATTTGGAAACTGGAATTTGGACTTCATATGAGAGGATAGCTTGCTGAAGAAATTTGAGATCTGCATACTAAAAAACTTAGAACCTGTGTACCTCTGAAGAAAAGGTTCATGGAAACTTGAAATCTGTATGATTTCCTGAGAAGGAAGAGCTCAATCTGCTAGAAACTGGACTTTGTGTGAATGCCTACTTCAGTTTTATAGTGGCAAGAAGGTGCTATCTTGGAAGTACTTTAGGACTTTGAGTTTGCACTGTTGCTAGGCTAAGATAACTGGACACTTATCACCTCATGTTCTCTCCTTATTTGTAAATAAAGCTTGTTATTGTTATATTGTTAAACCTGAGTAGTCTTACAATTTTGCATGCAGGTGGAAGAGTCCAGAAAATGCCATGTTTGAATAGCACCCTCTTACCTCAGTTTCAGTGTTCTGTTCACACCCAGTTTCAATACCACATTTATTAGTATGCCTGCTTTTGGAACCAAAGAGACCTGGGTCAACTCTGAACTTCCCCCTTCACTAGCTAAATTATTTTAAACTTCAGGTCCTTCACCTCTGAAGCCAAGAATACTTATTTCACAGTATTCCCGTAGTTAAATATTTCTATTTTTCTAAAGTCTAAAATGTTATCTCAACATATCAGTATGAATAATGAGACCCTCACTTTGGTTTTGTTTTCCTCAATAAGATAAACTAGCAAACCAAAGACAATCATGTTTCCCTCCCTGCACTGTAAGTTCCCACTGAGAGAGCCAAGAGGACTCTGGTGGGGGCAGATAAGTCAGGAAGTTGGGGCCTGAAGAGAGAAGTGGTGGTCCAGGAGTACAGGACACTGATAGAAACCAAGAACCAGGAAGACAGAACATTAATGGTGACCAACAACCAGAGAAACACCCCCAAGCCACTGCACTGAGGAGTTCTATAGGATCCCTGAGTTGGCTCTGCGGGGAAGCAGGAGTCTAGGGGATGAGGGACCAGATGGTATAGCAGGACAGAAGATCTCACTTTTGCTGGCAGGAGCTTCCAGACTCTCTCTGAGCATTTCTTTGTCCAAAAATGAGCCAGTCTCACTGGGTCAGATTTAAAATCTGGGCTAAGTAAGAGGTAGATGTGTTCCAAGTTTGACCCTAACCCTGGCATTAGAAGGGCTGCACCAAGAGGCCTCAGGAAAATAAAACTGTTTTAAGGCTGAACCAGCAGCTTTACCAGAAATAATATTGAACAATTTCTGTCACTTTTAGATAAGCTTATCCATTTTGGGGTGCCCTAGTGTAAAGGGGGCTCAGCAAAGCACTCAGTTTCCAGGGCAGTGGAAAAATTCTTTTCCTTCTCTGTAGTGGCTACTGACCAAAAGAGATGCCACACCCTGTCCTAACTGGGCCAGGTACCTCAAATGCTTGGGGAAAAGCAGAAATGAAGGTGGACACTTGCTCAAAAAAATCTTTCATTTTGTATTGTCTCTCAGGGCTCCTTTCTACCTGCAAGATTGGAGGCTGCCTGATTTGAATCAATTTTTACATGACTAAACATTTAAAATTAGTATTATGCCTCCATTTATCTTTTAACACTAGAAAAGGGATCAATCGATATTCAGTCTGACCTAAATCAGCAATCATAGCCATTTAATTTTTGAGTCCAAAGAAACCACCATGTAGATTTCATATGATACTTTTTGATAATTCATATACATCTGCCCAATGAGATTTCTTGATTTGTGCATCTAATAATATTATCCACAAAAAACATTCAATTAACTGGATTGATTTATACTTGTTTGAATTTGTGTGCATCAATTTCTGTCATCCATACATTCAAATATCAGTCTTTGAATGAAGCACATCAAAACCCTACCTAAGATCAATGTGAAGCAATCTATTTTCTACTTTGCTGAAGTTGACAGTGTGCACAATTTGAAACATCACAACGGTTTTGTCTGAGCAGATCTCACACTTCTCACCTGATTCAAAAGTGACTGAATTGATTCACCAATTTTCAATTTTATTTACAAATGCCTTTGGGAAAGTAAAGAAGATATTTGATGGCACCCAAAACCTGACTGTTTTGAAAAGTAACATTTTCTGTATCTGCCTATGAGTTTTAGTTTTTTTATTATGTGTGATTGATGCTCAAGGCACTAAGGAATGTTGTAGTACTAGATCCTGTTCAAGATACCAGTTGTAGTGCAGGCATCCCAGTCTGGATATGTTCTTTATTGGTCCTAGCAGTTACAACAGACACATCAAGCAGCATGGGACCAAGGCCAGGAGCCAGGGAGCTGGGAGGCAGGTGAACACCCAACCTGCCCAGGAATCTTCATGCTCTTTGTCTGGGCTCTCTCTTAGTGCTCTTTTCCTGTCTCATGCTCTCTCACCCCAGGGTGACACCACCCTTTTAGCCTTTCCTCCCAGACCCATATCAGCCTATTTATACATACTCACACCTACTAGGCTCAGGCATGTACACATAATCATGAGGAGGGTAAAACAACACAGATGTTGGACATAGATGCCAGAGGCAGAGAAAGCCTGACCAACTCATTTACCCTACAAATGTCTTTAAGTCCCAGAAACAGACCATGACAGAACAGAGACTGAAGGCAATCACTCTTCTTAAAAGAACTTTAAAAAATAAAATAAATGAACTGATACAAACTCCTAAAGAATTCAGACTCTTAAAACTAGACACCAGAGCATCTCCAGGAAGACCAAGAACTGGTCTGAGAAGGTCCACAAACAACAGACTGCTTGGAGAATGGTGGTTTGTCTAGATCAACTGTCCTATCAACCATTGGCATATTAATAAGAAGACACCTCAGTCAGCTGAGACTGTGGCCATCATCATCATCACTGGCTGGTTCCAACAAGAGACCCCTCAGTTTCTGTGGAAATCTGGGGATTGAAAACACTGGACACCACTGCTGTCACTCTCAGGTGAGAAGCCCTGGATCTGGGATTCCAGCCTGTCTCTGAGGCAGAAAGCCCCTTCCCCACATGGCCACCTCCTGAAATATCTGGAAAAGGTCAGGTGTAAAAGACAGAATGCCCAGCAGGACAGAGTCCCTCCCCCCCAACAGAATAACAACTGGAATGACACAGAAACAACTCCCACTCCCTCCATTCCATTCTCCCTTTATTTGTGATTTGTTTTAGTTTGCTTGGTTTCATTATTTCTCTGTTTTTCCTTCTCATCTTTTTTCTTTCTTCTATTTTTTGCTTTCTGCTTTTTCGTTGTCCTTGCTTTTCTCTTCTCCTCCTTTTCTAATTTATTTTTCTTAATTTTGCTTATTTTACTTTCTTCTCTCTTCTCCCTTTTCTTGGCACTACTAAAGCACAACTTTAAATAAGAGAAACCTTGGGAAGAACAGTTCGTTCAGCCCAATGGATCTACCATGACGGTGATAACCATAGTGTACCTAACAGCAAAACACAAATTCACTCCACACAGCCAGAAGGCACCTCATAGCAGACTGATTATCATCTTGTGCTTATCAGGGTAGCTTACCACACAGGACCCCAGACTACCCTAGGCCAAGGTCTGGGATCCCACTCCTCAGAGTGGGGGATAGACAGATAAGAGATCCTGGGGCAAATCATGACTCATAACAGCATTTGTCACAGCAGAAGAGTGCACAGGTGGAAGCTTTGGAAAAGCCCATACCCAATCACAACCTACCACAGCATTAATCTGGAAACCTTGCCTACTGGCATCAGCTACCTGGCAGTCAAAATCACACATAGAAACTGGGGGACTACTACTCTCCAATTCTAGTTGCCCCAAACAACTTGATAGGAAGGCTCAGACTGAAAGACCTACCTGCAATTGTGGAGGTCCAGTTGACAGATTCTGGGAAGTATAAGCAGGGACCTGCACTCTACCCCTACATATCAACTACAGTAGCCTAGTCACTAGACAGATATGATTCAGCATGATCACCAAGAAATGATCCCCACCAGCATCAGTGGTACTGGGGCATCAAGGTAGAACAAACCCAAAGACAAACTATGGGAAGGAAGAAAATCAGGAATGATTAAATGAATGTTCTGGGGATTAACACATCACAGAAAATCAGCCCACTGAGATCAACCGCACAGATACAGAAGAAAAATTTGAACTGACTGGAAAAGAATTCAGAGCCACCATAATGAAAACACTGAAATATTTGAGAAAAGACTGAGAAGGAAAAGAATGATATCTATGCAAAATACAATCAACAAACTGACTACCAAAAGTGAAACTTTTTAAATAAATGGTTGATGTTAACAGATCAATGAAGGAACAAAAAAAAAAGCTGCAAAGAAAGAAGAAATGGAAGAACAAATCAATACTCTTAAAGATTCAGCTATAAAAAAATCCAAAAAGTAAGGGAGAGAGAGGTGCAAAAGGGAGAATGAAAAAATACTCCAAGAACTATTCAACACCATGAGGAAAGGAAACAAGAATCATAGGAATTCTAGAAGGGGAAGAGAGAGACAAGGGAACTGAGAAACTACTCAAGAAGATAATTGAGGAAGATTTCTTAAATGTGAAGCAAGGAATGAACATAAAGAGAACAGAAACTAGAAGAAAACCAAATTAACAGTGAAAATAAAATTAAAACAGGGCACATAATAGCAAAGCTCCAAAACCCAAAAGAAAGAAAACATAATGAAGCTGGTGAGAGTCAAGAAACAGATAACATAGAAGGGAAAACCAGTTAGGCTCACAATAGACTTCTCAGAAGAAACATTTTCAGGCAAGAAGAAAATGAGACAACATATTCAACAAACTCCAAGACAAAAAAATGACAGCCAAAGACATTTTATGCTGCAAATATCTCCTTTATCTATGAGGGGAAAATATAGACCTTCTCAAGCAAACAAAATCTTCAGAAATTTGCTACTATTAGCATCCCCTTCAAGAAATATTTCAAGAGACCTTAAAATATAAAGTAACAGAAGAATTAACAGGGAAAATATAACAAGGAAATGGACAAATGAGAACCTATCAATAGTCACCCTAATGTTAATGGAATAAACTCACCAGTAAATAAGACACAGAGTAAGAGACTGGATTAGAAAACAGAACCCATCACATTCTGGGAGTTGTCGCCTCTCTGCACGCATCTTTCGGGTGTGGAGCAGGGCCCTTGGCTGTCAGCGCAGAGCATCAGGAATTCAGCGGAAGAGCGCAGTCAGACCCTATCCCTGAGGACACAGTCCAGCATGTATCATGGGCAACAGGGGCACAGATTCGAGTTCCGGGGCAGTGCAGTTCCAGCATTTGGCATGCATATCTTTCGGGCACAGAGCAGGGTCCTTGGTGGTCAGCACAGAGCACCAGGAACTCAGTGGAAGCAAATAGTGGGACTCTATCTCTGAGGACACAAGCCAGAAAGCATTGTGGGCGACCGGGGCACAGATTTGCATTGCAGGGCTGTGCAGCAATTGGGTGTTCAGCATGCAAAACTTTCAGGTATGGAGCAGGGCCCTTGGCAGCCAACACAGAGTGACAAGAACACAGCAGAAGCAATCTGAGGACAGAATTCCTATCTCTGAGGACAGAAGTTTGCAAGTAACACTGGTATTATGGAGTGGTGCCAGCACCAAGATAAAGACCAAAGAATCAAGAAATACCCACAGCCTGGTAAAAAGATCCCACCTGTGTTAAAGGGAAAGAGGGAGACAAATCCAACCTGAACTGTGGATACCTGCAGACAGCAAAATCAAAGAAATCACATAACAGCAAGTTTCCCTTAACACACAGAGGGAGTGGGGGAAAACTCCCAAGAAAAAAAGTAAGACCCATCAGTGGAAAACCACATCCATAGTATCAACCAATGAAAAACAAGAAAGTAGATTCCAACACAACCTGCTAAAACTGGAAGCTCAAACAAAACAATGCAAGCACAAGATAGAATTAAAACAAAAAGGCAAGGGACACCAAGAAATATGCCAACAAATACCAACTACACAGTTTCCCAATGCATAGAACAAATCTGAAGATAAACAAGAAGAATAATAGCCACAAATGTTTAAACAAGTCCCTCAGGAAAAAGTACTCCACCAAAGGAAAGATATTCCTTACAACCCAATAATGAAGACACAGAAGAATTAAATCTCCAGCTAGACAATGCATCCCAACTGACCATGACAAGAGAAGTTAAAAGATGAAACAGGAGTTAGAAAAATTAAGAGATAATGGTTATGAGTGATTCAATGAAAGAGTAAGAAAGTGAGAAAAAACCCAACTCATATCAAATAAAATAATTAAAGAGCTAAGAGAAGAAATAGAGAAACTTATGATAGAGAAAATCTATATGAGAATCTCAATCAAAGAACTGAGGAAGGAGATTAAATTCTTGAAAAGGGGCAGTAACAAAACCCAGGAGACAAAAAGAGCAATGAAAGAAGTTTAAAAAGCAGGCAAAATTCATGAAAATAGATGAGAGGAAATTGAGGAATGCATCAGGTATCTAGAAGATACTGAAATGAAAAATACAAATAGAAAGAAGAAAAAGGAAATACAAAGAATGAAGACAGAAGAAAAGCTCAGAGACACCAGATATCAGATACCTTGAAGAAAGGAAATATCAAGGTTATTAGAATACCAGAAGGAGAAGAGAGAGTCATGAGAACCAAAAATCTATTTAAGGAAATAATGGAGAGAACTTCCTTAACTTAAAGAAAGAAATGAAAATGGACATACAAGAAGCCAAAAGGACACCAAACTATTTCAATGAAAAGAAAACCACAGCAAAACACATAATTGTAAAACTCCCAAGAGTTCAAAATAAAGAAAAAAATAATGATATCTAGAGAAAGGAAACTTACAAAGGAAAATCTATCAGGTTTATTTCAAATTTCTCTGAGGGGACACTACAAGCCAAAAAGGGGCTGGAGCCATATTTTCAAACAACTTCAAGACAAGAAATTTTAACCATGAATGCTATACCCTGCAAAGATCTTGTTCCTATGTGAAGGCAAAATTAGAACTTTCTCAGACAAACAGTCTTCAGAAATTCACCACCACAAAACCTCCACTCCATGAAACTTCTGATAGAAACCTTAAGACCCAAACCAAGAGAAAACTGACTAGAAGCAACAGAACACACTAGTTAACAGAACCTCAAAATGACTATTAAAATGATATTCTCACACCCTCAAACATCAATAATAACCCTAAATATGAATGGTCTAAACGCACCAATCAAAAGTAATAGAGTAGCTCACTGGATCAAAACACAGAACCCAACATTCTGCTGTCTGCAAGAAACCCACCTGAACTCTAATAATAAACATAGTAATAATAAGCATAGGCTAAAAGTAAAAGGTTGGAAAACAATTCTACAAGCAAACGGCCCCCAGAAGAAGGTAGGGGTAGCCATATTATTAGCTGATAAAGAATATTTTTAACTAAAAATGATAGCAAGGGATAAAGGACTCTATATAATTGTAAAAGTGTCAATACATCACAAGGACAGAACAATTATTAACAAATACTCACCAAACAAGGGAGCACCAAAATTTATTACACAACTACTAAACAGCAGTGAAAACAGATATCGATGAAAATATATATGTGGCAAGCGATTTCAATATCCCACTCTCACAAAAGGACAGATCAAAAAGACAAAATGAAACAAAGACACAAAAGCTCTAAATGAGGATCTGGACTATATGGGCCTAATAGATATCTAGAGGGCACTGCAACCCAAAGAAAGGAACACACCTTTTTCTCAAATGCACATGGATCATTCTCAAAAATTGACCACATATTAGGACATAGGGCAAACATTAACAAATATACAAAGATTAAAATTGTACCAACTTTTTTCTCTGATCATAAAGGCATCAAACTAGAAATCAACAATGAAAAGAAAGCAAAAAGAGTGTCCAAACCATGGAGACTGAACAACATGCTACTAAATAAAGACTAAGGAAGTAAAGACTAAGGAAAACCTATTTTGAAAAAAATGACAGACACAATATTCCAAAATGTCTTGGACTCAGCAAAAGCAATTTTAAAAAGAAAGTTCATAGCAATACAGGCTCATATCAAAAAGCAAGCAACTAACCAAAGAAATGACCAAATCTCCCAACTCAAAGAATTAGAAAAGGAGCAACAAAAAATTCCAAGGTCCAGAAGAAGAAACAAGATTAAAAAAATAAAAGCAGAAACAGATAATCTAGAAACCAAAAAGATTATCCAGAAGATCAACAAATCCAAAAGCAGGTTCTTTGAAAAAATAAATAACACTGATAAACACTTTGCAAAGCTCACAAAGAAAAGCAGAAAGAACATTCAAATAAGTAGGATCACAAATCAAAGAGGAGAAATCATAACAGACATAGCAGAGATCCAAAGGATAATTAGATTACTATGAATATCTATCTGCAAACAATACAACAACGTGGGGAGGGACAGGTGCCAAGAAAGATATAGCTAAGCAAAATTGAACAAAGAAGAAATAGAGAACTTAAACCAATCACAAGCAGTGAATTGAAGCAGTCATCAAAACTCTCCCTAAAATCAAGAGCCCAGGACCAGGTGGCTTCACAAACAAATTCTACCAGGCATTCAAAGATGAAATAATGCCTGTAGTACTAAAACTTTTCAAAAAAATATTGAGGAAGGCTCCCAAACACATTCATTCTACAAAGCAAACATTACACTCATACCAAAACCAAATAAAGATAGCACTAAGAAAACTATAGACCAAATTTCTTAATGAACAGATGCAAAATTTTTAAACAAAATCCTGGCAAATTGAATACACTGATGCATGAAAAGCATTATTCACCATGACCAAGTGGAATTTATCCCAGAGTCACAGAGATGGTTCAACATCTGGAAATCAATTAACATAATCCACCACATCAACTGGAGAAAACCAAAAAAAAAAAAAAATCATATCAATAAATGCAGAGAAAGCAATCTATAAAGTCCAAAACCCCTTCATAATAAAAGTTCTTGAAAAACTGTTGATAAAAGGAACATACCCCAACATAATAAAAAACCATCTATGACAAACCTATAGCAATTATCCTAAATCGGGAAAAATTAAAATTGTTTCAATTAAGATCTTGAACCAGGCAAGGATGCCCACTCTCTCCACTACTTTTTAACATTGTACTGGAGGTTCAAGCTAGGGTAATAAGGCAAGAGAAAGACATAAAAGGGATACAAATAGGGAAAGAAGAACTGAAGCTATCATTTTATGCAGACAATATGATTCTGCATGTAGAGAACCCAAAAAAAGCCTCAGAAAAACTCCTAAAAACAATAAACCAGTTCAGTAAGGTAGCTGGTTACAAATCAGCACACAGAAGTAAGTAACTTTCCTATAGGAAAAAAGTCAAGCAGAAGAAGAAATTTAAAAAACCATCCCATTTACCATCACACCAAAAAAATTAAGTGCCTGGGAATAAACCTAACAAAACATGTGAAAGAAATATACAAAGAGAACTTTAAGACACTGTGAAAAGAGATTTTAAAAAGGCATAAGAAAATGGAATGACATCTCCTGCTCATAGATTGGAAGAATTAACATCATCAAAATGGCAGCCTACCAAAAGTAATCTACAGATTCAATGTAACCCCTATAAAAATTCCAGTGACACTTTTTAAACAGATAAAGCAAAAATTACTCTAACTCATCAGGAATAACAAAAAAAACTCAAATATAAAAAAGCCTCCTGACCAAAAAAAAAAAAAGAGAGAGAGAGAATGGAGGTATTACTACTCCAAACTTCAAATTATACTACAGAGCCATAGTAAGTAAAACAGCATGATACTGGTACAGTAATAGATGATGAGACCAATAAGTTAGAATTGAGTGCCCTGAAATAAAGCCACACATATATAACCAACTAATCTTTAACAAAAGAGTGAAAAACATACATTGGAACAAGGACAGCCTCTTAATAAATGCTGTTGGGAAAACTGGGCCAAGACATGCAAAAAATGAACCAAGACACCTTCCCACACACCATCTACAAAAAACAACTCAAAATGGATTAAAGACTTGGATCTAAGACCTGAAACCATAAAATACATAGAAGAAAACTTGGGCAAAACCCTCCATGAATTACACTTCAAAAATCCCTTTCTGGACACATCTACAGATGGCAAAAAAATGGAGGAAAACATGAACAGCTGGACCACACCAAACTAAAAAGACTTCTGTACAGCAAAACACACAACAGACAAAACAAAAAGGACAACCAAATGGGAAATAATTTTTTCCTCTACAAAAGTGATAAGGATTTGATAGCACAGATCCACAAGTAACTTACACAACTTAGTAAAAACAAAGCAAGAAGCCCAGTCAGAAAATGGGGAACTGAACTAAACACACACTTCTACAAAGAGGAATTACAAATGGCTAACATGAAAAAATGTTCATCATCACTAGTAATCAGGGAAATGCAAATTAAAACCACAATGAGATACCACCTTACACCAGTAAGAATGGCCCACATCAAAAAAACAGGCAGCAACATGAATGTGGAGAAAAAGAAACACTGCTGGTGGGACTATAAATTGGTCCATAGTGATGGAAAACAGAGTGGAGGACCCTCAAACTAATGAAAATGGAACTGATCAGAAGGAGGAAGAATGGAGGTATTACAATCCCAGACTTCAAATTGTACTGCAAAGCCAATATAACTAAAGTAGCATGATATTAGAACCAAAAAAAGAGACATAAACAGACCAATGGAAGTGAGTTGAAAGCTCAGAAATAAAGTCACACATGTATGGTCAACCAATCTATTACAAAGGAGCAATAAACATATGTTGGAACAAGTCAGTCTCTTCAGTAAATGTTGCTGGGAAAACTGGATTGCTACAAGGAAAAGAATCAGTCTACACTACTCCTTCACACCATACACAAAAAACAATAAAAACGCATAAAATAGTTGAATCCATAAACATATAAACATAGATGAATCCATAAACATATAAAAGAAAACATAGGCAAAGCACTCTATGATCTATATCACAGAAACATCTTTCAGGACACAGCTATACAAGCAGAGAAAGTAAAGGAAAACAATCAGTTGGGATTATATCAAACTGAAAAGCTTCTGTACAGCAAAAGAGACAATACCCAAAACAGAGATACCCAACTGAATGGGTAAAGAGTTTTGATCACTATTCAACTGATTAAAAATTAAAAATATTTTTTAAAAAGTCCCAGAAACAATATTTGTAATAAGTCCCAGCCCATTACTGTCAAGGGGAAAACAGTCCCTGCTCCGTGGTATCTTTGGTTTTATCTATACTTTCAACACCTTAGTGTGTGTGAGGAAATATCTTAGAACACATATATAGAATAGAAGTTAAAGAAATTAACCCTAAGTATTTCACCATAATCTGTGATAGTAGGTCATTCCTCTTCAGCTCTCCCTAAACTGACAAAAATAAAGAGGTTAAGTGGATGCACACGTTCATAGCCAGCTAGACTTGCTCAGGTCAGAACACAACCTCCTGTTTTGGGAGAGGTTGTGTTCATGCCCCCACTTACTCCCACTCACATAGGACTAGTTCCTGGGAACTAGAGTTAAGATAAGCAATTAGGTGAGGAAAAAAAAAAAAGAAGAGAGCTGTTTTCCCTGTGGTCAGACTTACACACCGTACTGCTAGAAAGGAAATATGTGGAGGAGACAACTGAGTGAGCACATGGGGGAATTGAGAGTAGCAACCACATCCTCCTGGAATCTCCTGAAATTGCTTTCTGGGATCTGCTTCACAACCCTTTCTCCATGGTTGCTGCCAGAAGGTAATTTAGATTTATAGCAAGATTTTAGGATTCAGGGCACCACTACAGGTCAACCATGTTTGGCTGGGCATTTGCCTAGAAGGGGATGTATGATTTAGGGTAATTCTGAGAAAACTATTACCCTTTCTTCTTTCTATGCATGCTAATTCTATCAAAGATCTATCTGTCACACTAAAAGTATGTCTCCTTTGTCTTTATGTAGCAGGTATCAGGACCCCTTTATGTATGTTTTGGGGTCCCTGGCTACCCCTCAGTCATGCTAACACAGCCTACAATTATATTTCAACATCTTCTGCCCACCCATAAATAAAGAGTCCCTTAAACTCTTGGGCACCTCCCTTCAGGCACCCACACTGGCACCCAGCACACTGCAGCCTCAGGGGAAGTTAGCTTAAATTGCAATTCAGCCCTCTCAATGGGGCTTAAGTTTTACTTAAGCTTTTGAAACCTGCTTGGAGGGTAAAGCAGTATACGTATTCTCAATTTCTCCTTTTCTATCACAATCCATCCTGAGATTCACCTGCCAAATGGTGCCACCTGCAGAATTCAATGCATATATGGAATGCCCAGTAAAGATTTAGATTTAAGATTTAGATTTAGATCTAAGATTTGGTATGGGTGTTACATTCATATTTTGAGAAATGATGTACCATCTTGTAGGAAATAAAAACTTCAAGGTCTGTCAGGATTTCCCCTGATGCTCAACATTTAGATAAAGAGGTGAAACAGCTAACCCCTGGCAAGAACACGCTGTGAGAGCTCACTTGTGTCTCTTCTGACCCTGTTGTTAATGGTTTGTCCATTGGACAGGTAATTCAATTCTTTTCCCCTAATGACACACTAATCTCTATTTGCTCTCTTGAAATGGTCACTGACATCTGAGTTTCTGTTCAGGAGAAACATTTTGACATATAAGATTTACTCTGCCTTTTCCTTCTTAGTTCTTCAAACGTTCTTGATATTTCCACTTTCATCGTATTTAAGTCTCAATGACTTAACATGGACACTGGTCAAAAGCAGTCCATTCACTGCATGGCACCATCTTGAATCCTCGTCTCCATGCCTACACCTTCACTGATCCTCCCAAGTCAAAATCTTAAGGCCTTTTCTCAACTCACATTTTAACAAGTTGTAATGTGCAACAAAGCACATATTACACAGGATGTTACCATGAAAATGATTACAAGACTAACATAAACATTAAGGACTGAACTTTTCTACAGAAAATATATCCCAAGATAGTATGAATTATCTTTTATCTACCACAAACTCCATGTAGTAGGTATTAGTCACCATAAATTTGCTTCACAAACCAACACAATGGGGACTTTAATAGGTATTTTAAGCCACTAATAGCTAATTGTTGTGCCCAAAACTGTTTGAATTGGGAGTATGTTATTCTCCTTATAGAAATAAAATAAAAATTAAGGAATACAACTGAGTAAACAGACAGGAACAATATATTTTCATCAAAATAAAAAAAGTGATTTTATTGAACTTATTCTGCCAATGAAGTGCTCTATTTTCATTAATCACTTAATTCAAGAATAAAATTGAGTTAAGTTATAACCATAAGGTGCCTGTGTTTGAGATTCTAATCATATCTTATCCCAACAGAGCCATCCTCCTCTGGAAATTCCCAGAGAAAGACATGCACAGAGCAGAGAGGAGGGGCAAAGATACATCCTGTTCACTAGGATGCCACTGCCTCAAGTCACCATGCTGATGTCCTCAGCACCATTAAGTAATCTCTGCACAGGCTAACAGCATGGAGAGAGGTGGCCCAGCCCCTCTGCAAGGCCTACAATCTAATTTCTTGCTTCCTCTGGCATAGGAAATAGTCTCCAAAATGGTGTTTTTACTTCCAGTGATAGTCATATTCTATCCAAAGATTACAGGGAAAAACATTAAATCCACTAATGTTTCCTATTCTGACTGAACACAGAGGCCTGTGTGTCCCATCTTTACGGCAGGCTGAGAAATCATGGGCACGTTGCATAATGAGACAGGACTATCCAATCCGAGGCCACTCTCTTGTGCCCACCATTTGGATGCCTGGCACTCGGCCAGCCACACTGTCAATTTTGTGAAACCATAGATGACAGTGTCTAGCTTTTTAAGTCACCAAATGGGAAATTTATTCTAAAAGGTGTCTTCAAAGAAATCAAATTGAAAATAATATTAACTGGGGTACAATTTAACAGTAAAAAAAATTAGATGCAATCACTGTACTGTGGTAGTGCTGTTCTTGCTGAGTGCAATTTTTTATCAATGGTGAAATTGGTCTGAGAAAATTTAGATCAAAAAACCTAAATCAAATAAACCCTTTATCATTTGCCACATGCTTTTCTCTAAATATATATTATGAAATATTAGCTCATAATCATGCATCCATTTTTAAATTAAGTATCAAATATATGAAAACACCATTTTTATCAAATGAGAATAAAGAAACTTACAAAATTTCACTGACCTTGATGATAATGCTAAGAAATCTTTTTGGAAGTTAATTACTTAAATTACAAACAAAAGACAAAAAAAAGCCCCACAAACTTGGAAAGCAATTATTCTCTGAATGCATTAAAAATGGCTGAAATGATACACAGAGACAATATAAAAATCAAATGCATCCCTTTGTCAGCAAATACTGCTAGAGACAAGGAAAACATTGCTGAAAAAATTGAGAAAACAATGCTAGAAAAAGTCCGTATGTGGGAAAACTGTTACATAGTTGGATGAAAATACAGATGTTCCTAATGCATCAAGCTTGTGTCTTCTGTTATATTATGGATTCCCTTTCAATAATGAAACACATGGAAAAGCTACTTGTGAGCCAAGAGAAGAAATACCAGTTAAGGTATGATCTCAATACTAAATTATGGTCTTAAATTTAAACAACAACAACAACATTGCTTTATGGGGGGAAATGCATAAACAACTATTGATGGAACAGATGTTCTGGTTGGGCTAGAGACAGAATTTCAGCAGAAGTCTTTGAGCAAGCACCACGAGTGGATTTTCTGCACTGCATTATTCATGAGCAATGCAGCAAAAAGTGCCATGCAACCAGGACTGAGGCTGCAGTTGATTTTATATGAATGGCACCTACAGAGGACATTACACTCCTTCCATCAAGGGATATGGGTATCATGAGGTCCATTTGTCACTTTGGGATAAATTAGTTCACAAGTTGACCACTGTGCCCCGGCCTCAATGTCCTAGATTTGCATGTGAACACAGTGATGGTGTGGCAATTGTTCCCACGTTTAAACACAGGCATTCTCTCTTCCTTTTCAAAGTAAAGGTGACATTTTAACAAACAAGAAAATTGACCATTTGTGTAAAGAAATTTTGAAAACAGCTGTCAGGGCGCCAGGGATGGCTTCACCTCTTGTAACCAGTATGCAATTTGGCAAATTCAATCCTCTCTCTGTGCCTGAGGTCTTCGGTCTGTAGGAGAGATAACTGAGTTCTGTCCTGGTCTGGAATCAGGATCCCATGAGTCACAGAGGACAAACCCAGCAGGGTTTCACCCTCAGTCAGTGCCTTGGACTCAAAGTGGCTGCAGGAGCACTGCCACCACCATCGCAGCCTAACAGGGACTTCCCTGCAGTATTCTGACTTGCCAGTGGGACTGCATTCCCTTTCAGGATGTTTCTGGCCAGGACAAGTCACAGAAGAAATTTTAAGAGGTTTTGGAGATTGGAAGGGAGGGAACAGCCACCTCAGGTAGCTGCTGTAGCAGAACTGATGAATTACCCCACTAACAGGAAGCAGTACTGGGCCAGGTAGGGCAGCCCCAGGGGTGTGTCAGGAGGGTCGCAGCTCCTACAGGACACATTGTCACCAAAGTGAGTGGCAGCACGGGGGATAGGGGGACTTGGTCTGGTCTTAGGGGGTTTCCATTCATGCTAACTCCTTGTTACTCTCCTTCCTTATCTGCCCTACAGACGTGACTCCACACTAGACAAGGAGACAGACAGCAGAGGGCTACTCAACCCGTTACTGCCTCTGCACAAGCCAACTGCATTCCACATACATGAGCACACACACAGTGATCCTTGGGATACTGGTATGGAAGGGAACCCACCCCAAAAGTCACACAAGGGAGGGAAATGAGACTCACAAAGCCAAAGGAGGTGTGAACGCTGACCAAAACCAGCACCTGCCGCCAGGAGCAGCCCTATCTCTTGCCTTGATTTTATCTGTTCTTCAAGGAAGCAGACAAAGGGGACTTCTTAGATATTCTACTGCCAAAAAATTCAAGGGAACTTGTCCAATTGTTTGATGTTTTACTGAGGAAATGCAGCTTTAATATTTGTTAATGTTGAAGATGAAATTAATCTTTCCTGAGCAACCCTTGCTGCTCTAGATGATCTGTTTGGCCCTGCAAGCAACCTCACACCTACTCCATCATCAATGCTCAGAAGAGTCTTCCCTGTTCAAAGTCATGTGTTTGAGTGGAATTAGTTGCTGGGGGTTTTACATTCATGCCTTGTCTTGAACTCTGACATTAGATTACTCATGTCCTGTTCCATCTGGCTGTACTCCCATGGTTCCTCTTATCCACATCTCTACATCTTTTATTTACAGGTGGTCCAAATATTTTTTCATTTTTTTATTATTGATTCCATATATTTTACATTGTTGTAGACTGAGGTTCTACCACCATGTCATCCTCAAACCATCACCTTAATTTCCTGTGCTCGTCTCGTCTCTCTCCTGATCTCACTTCCCCTCCCATGCTGTTTGCTTTAGTTCTGTTGTCGGTTTGTTAGTTTTAACTTTTTCTTGTCCTCTTATTCATTTTCCCTATATCCCACATATAAGTGAGACCATTTGATATTTCTCTTTTCCTTTCTGGCTCATTTCCACTAGCATGATTCCTTCTAGCCCTGTCCATATTGTCACAAGTGATAGGAGTTTGTCTTTTTTTTTTTTTTTTGACTGCTGAACAATACCCCACTGTGTAAATATCCCACAATTTTTTTATCTTTTCATGTGTTTTAGGGCATTTGTGTTGTTTCCATATCCTGGCTATTGTAAATAGTGCTGCAGTAACTATGGGAGTGCAGGTCTACTTTTCAATTAGTGCTTTAGTATCTTTTGTGTAGATTCCCAGAAATAGAATTGCTGGATTTTGGTAACTCCATTTTTAGTGGTTTGAGGGTCCTCCACACAGCTTCCCATAGTAGCTGGACCAATATGCATTCTCACTAGCAGTGTAAGAGTGTTCCTTTTTCTCCACATCCATACCAGCACTTGTTGATGCCCCCTTTTTTCATATGGGCCATTAACTATTTCTGCCTTTAAGTTGTTTCTCCTGATCTCCCCAAAGGCTACATAATTAGTACAAAGTCTAATATTGTAGCTTAGTAGTTAATATTAACTTTGAGGGAATACTAGGATGGATGGATGGATGGATGGATGGATGGATGGATGGATGGATGGATGGATGGATGGATGGATGGATGGATGGATGGAGATTTAACAAACTTTTAAGATATTTTTTCTTATGTTAAAGATATTTGTTTGGCATGTCATAAACAAAACAGCAAAAATGTTTCTGAGGCCATAGGATAAAACTTTTATCAGATGGAGGAATTGAATGTTATGCTCCATTCAGACATCAAAAACTTTCCACAAGGAAGATTTAGGAGTTTAAGCACTGCCCTTACCTACAGCAATTAAAAGGAAACAAGTTCACTTCATCACCACTAAGGACATGCAGGGCCTGATCAGCACAGTAGCCTGCTCTCCTTCCCCAGGGCTTGGGCTCTGCCACCGCCCGATTCACTTCTGAGACTTGGGTGGCATCTTCTTCATGCCGTTTCTATGACCAGCAGAGTTTATAAAGTGAGTCAGATTAGCAGGAATTCTCCAAGAATGAAGACATTCACCCAAACATCACAAACACTATTGGAAATGATCCACAATGTTTAGGAGACAATGAAAACCCCTGGAATAGACCAAACAGATACTCATCTTTGTGGGAAAGTGCAGGTCAAATTACCTTACAGCAAATTAGATGGGAAAGTGGGGAAAATGATCATATCATTAAAGACCTCACTAATTCCTCCCATTTTCAAAGCATACTGTTATCCTAATTCAAACAATAGACTAATGCAGAATTAGTAGTAGCATTGCTTTTGAAATCAAACCCACATTCTTCAGTAAAAATAAAAGGACACTCACCATGAGATACAGCAGTCCTTACCCTTGGGTGTCACATTTTGTAAAATATTCCTGGACAATATGAGGTGTCTTTATTTTTACACTAGAAGGGTCTCCTCTATTTCCTCATATCATGTAAATTTCATATCCTGACATTCCACATTCAGCAGATAACAAGTTGAGTTTTCAATTCAAAATCCTTAAAAAATGAATATTTTACCTTCATTGTTGATTAAACTGTATCACAAGAAAATATGAGTCTTTGAAGCTTCAGTAACTATTTTGCAAAATCCTTTGTCAACGGAATGCGATTTATTTGTATTGTTCAATTTAAAGGTCACTATTCACTCCTGAGAACTACACCTTTCTGATTAATGTCTAAAGAATATATTTATATTTTCTACTGTGCCTTTGATCAAAAGGGCAGATGAGACATAAACTTTGAGGAAGACCTCCAGTAATTTGTTCATTTAGAGGTTATTTCATTCTGTTTCTTAAGTGTCTCATCCATAGGTATGACTCTGAGGTGTGAAGTAAACCCCTCCCTTTCTCATGAGTGCTTGCATTTCTCAACCACCTTAGCTTTTAACCACGCCGCCATCATCACTGCATTTATTCTATTAGTCTGTTCAACAGCACTGACTGCTCAGAACTATGAGTCCAGTAATAAAATACAGAGCCCTCTGTTGGTTTTGCAACAACATGGATGGAACTAGAAGGAATCATGCTATCAGAAACAAGCCAGAAAGAGAAAGAGAAATATTGGATAGTCTCACTTATACGTGGGCTATAGGGAAAACAAAAGGATAAGAAGAAGTTCAAACTGAAAAGCTGACAGTAGAACTAAAGCATAAAGCAAGGGAAGGGAGTGGAATTGGGGGAGGGATGAGCACTAGAGATTAAGATGACAGACAGTTCATGGGTAACATGATGAACCTTGGAGTCTACAATGATGCAAAAAAATTATATGTGTTATCAATTAAAAAGTAATCATAAAAATAAAGTTTAGCACTTTATTCAGGCTTTGTTACTCTCCAGGAACCCATGGAGCTGGCTGCAGTTTCTTTACAGAGGAGGACACTTGCTCTTCAAATGTTACTCTTGAATGCTTTTGGCTCATTTCCTTATCTCAAAATCTACAGGTGTGCAGGCTGCATAAGGATAAATCTATTAGAATCAATCTCCAACCAATCTTCAATTGATCAAAATCCATTAGAAAGTCAAGCAATATTTATAACTTAAATTTTTAAAAGAAACAATGAATTATAAATAGGGTCAGTTTATATATGGAATGAGGAAAAGAGCTAACATGGACTTGTAAGGGGGAGTTTAATATATACTTTTCACATTTTATGAAATGATGCCAAAAACTTCACAAAAAGACAAGTTGATATTTCTTGACCAGCTTTGAATGGACAAGGATAAAAACTGAAATTGATAATTTCATGTTCACCAAGGGTCCAAAGATTTAGATAGATTAAAGCAAAAACTGGTAATAATTCCATACTCCAAACTGCCAAACCATAGCCATGCAAGAAGCCATCTAAATGCTAGATCATATATAAACTTGGAAGAAAGGAAGTAGAAACTGGTTTTGCAATTTTAGGTGACACCCATTCTCTGTCTATAAACATAGTAGAGTTGAGAGAAAAGATTTATGGGAACAGTCCCACCACATTTGTCCCAATATATCTTCACTTGTGGACCAAGGTCCATTTTCCTTGGACCAACTATTGGTGTAAGGTTAAAAGGACCAGCTGAAGGGAAAGGAAAGACCCCAGGGGAAAACTGAGCCACAGTAGATACATTTTGTGGAATCCAGGAAATTCTATTGTGAAATCTTAAGCATCAAGAGGAGTCAGAGGAGAGGAATGCCTGAGTTTGTGGCTTATCAAACTCCCCAGTCCCTCTCCTTACCCCACCATCAGATGTCTCTTCTCCTTTAGTTCCAGAGACATCACACAGTGTGGTGAGCTGGCAGGTGATTAGGGAGACACCAGAAAGAGATTAGAGAATAAATGATCCATATCCCCATCTACCTCTGGCCACCCACCTGGGATTGGCCCAATCAGAAAGTTGCTGGGGAATATAAATAATATAATCTGTTTCTATAACTCATAGGAATGTGGCATGCTCTCCTAACCAAAGAAAAGATTCAGCAGAGTGCCAGGGAAAGTCTGGCTCAGCGAGAGAGATCTCTGGATGCCCAGGGCAGCTTTGCTCTCAGCTACATCTGCATGGGAGCACCTGACTCAGGAGATGTTGCTCAAGAAGGTGGGGATTTGTGATCTGTGAAATGACTTTAAAATGTGGAGAAATTATAGGTAATATGTTATTAAAATAACAAGCATGTTCTAGGAAAAGAAGATTATATTAAAATGTCTAAAGAACCTTCACAAAATAATAGCTACCATTCATTGTCTTTCCTGTGAAGATAAAAATAACTTCACTTGGGATGTAAGTGATAGTATGCACCAACTGATTTACACACATGTATTCATTCGTCTCCCTTCAGTTACATAAGGCAGGTTTTACTAACCTAATTTTATGGAGGGAAATCATAGTAAAACAAATTATGTCTCTTTTCTAAGGTTTTCTCAGTAGACATGTAACTTTGGTAGAATGAGACGTGGGACCAGTCTCCAAGCTCTACACTCAGTGTACCTTGGGGAAGGTGAGAAAGGGGGCAGAGAGGGAGGTGAGAGGGGAGGAGGAAAAGGGAGAAGTATGGAGGAGAAGGTGGAAGGGAGAAGAGGAGATGGAGAGGAAGGGAGGGAGGTGTGAAGGAAAGAGAAGAGCAGGAGGAAGAGCAAGTTAACAGGCCTGAATTTATGGAAAAGAAGCATGCTGTGTGATTTTAAAACACATATAGGGCATAACTCCAAAAGCAAAGAAAACCTACTTTCTGCCTTTAAAGCAAGGAAAAGGAACTCTGTCTTCAAGTAGAATTGTCTAGAGCAGGGGCCTTATGGGCCATATTAAGGGTGAACTACAATCTGTAATCAAGAAACTCACTGACCAGCTTCTGCTTTTATGAGTAACAGGTGAGTACCATCTTGAAAACCCACAATATCTGCCTAAGTCATATGTGGCAAAAATTAATCCCCAAATCTGAGTTGTTACCATGAAATCACAGACACATGCATCTGTGTCCTAGAGGATTTTGTCCAGGGATAAACATGTCCATGATTTCAGAAGACAGCATAATGTGATTTAACCCATGAAGTGGTAAGGCTGTTAATAGGTCCATTGAGCAGTGGGACTAAATCTACTTTATGTAACAGAGGTAATTAAAAATACTTTTGAATCAGTACATCACTGGTCATTCTTTAATAGTTCCCCTCAAAACCAACCCTGGCAACCCTGATCATGCACCCTCTACTGCCAACTAGAGGTCCGCATCACAAACTACAGGCAAAGCCTCAATGCGAAAAAGATTGTGAACCGAGGAGGGAGGGGCATGGCAGGGGCACACAAACTTGTTTACACAGATGAAGGCAACCACAGTATTGTCATTTTGATAAGTTGCAACAGAAAAGTAAATTCTATCAGCTAAACCAGTACATTTTTAATTATAGACAATGAATCTTAATTACGTACACCCTGTAGGACCGCTTTCCTGTTGGATGTTGCTACCATCCAACCAACACCATGTCCTGCTCCCCTAAGGGACCATGCCAACCTGTGTGCAGAAAATAGGAACAAATCCCAGTAGGTTTGGATTGTATACATCACCCCTTCTCCCCCCCACTTCTGTCCTGTGTCTTGTAGCAAAGCACAGGTGACTGGGACGTTCTGGACACACAGGTGACATGGTGGGCTGGGGGTAACTGGCTCTGAAAATACAGAGCCAGATCCAGTCATTCTACTTCCTCTTTTTTCACACCAAAATACTCCCCAGCTGCATTATCTGGTAAACAGCGATGTCATGTGGAGAGTCCCTTACAGGATGCTCTATGATCTCATTATAAACCACTCATCTAACCTTGATCCCTGAAGTCATTCATTTCAAGCGATCCTACCAGAAGCTACAAAGATGTTCACCCTTGCAGGAGAAATAAATCAGTAACGTAAGATCAAGATCTCTATTGCAAAAGCTGCCCATCTGAATTTCTAAGGGTCAGAATCTTTAGGTTTACTTACACAAGTAACTTCATTTTTGTCAGTGCAGAAAACATGACTTTTATTATAAAAGTGACAATACCCCATGAAAACTGAGGGTGTTCCAGGGCTACTGGCACAATAACATTCAAAGTTGCTAAGGTAAATATCTCCCACAAAATATCTATACTTTACTATTTATACATAGTTCTCAGTACTTCTGTATTTGCATTCCCTTCCTGACATGCTCCTCAATACTCAGGTTGTACAACCATTAAGACTGACAAAGTTTTTACACCAGTAAGAATGGCAGAAATAGTTAATGGCCCATATAAAAACGGGGGGGCATCAACAAGTGCTGGTGTGGATATAGAGAAAAAGGAACGTTCTTACAATGCTGGTGGGAATGCAAATTGGTCCAGCCACCATGGAAGGCTGTGTGGAGGACCCTCAAGCTACTAAAAATGGAACTATCATTCGACAAAGCAATACTATTACTGGGAATCTACCCAAAGGACACAAAAACACTAATTAAAAAAGTTACATGTACTCAGGTGTTTATCACAGCACTATTTACAATTGCCAAGATATGAAAACAACCCAAATGCCCCCAAACTTATGAGTGGCTGAAAAAGATGTGAAATACTATTCATCAATCGAAGAAGACAAACTTACGACATTCGTAGCAACATGGTTGGAGCTAGAAGGAATCATGTTAGCAGAAAAGTATGGGATGGTCTCACTTATATGAGGGATGCAGGGAAAACAAATAGACAAGAAAAATTTAAAACTGTCAACTGAACTGAAGCATATAGAAAGAGAGGGGTAGGAGGGTAAAATCGGGGCAGGAGGAAGGCACAGAGATAAAGACAGGGGACAAGGCAATGGGAGAGCCTCAGGGTAGACAATGACATATGTGCGTGTATAAATAAAAAACAAAAAAAAATGAAAGAAAAATAACGAAAAGAAAAGATTGACCAGACCAAGTTTGCCAGGGAATGAGCTCCAGTTCACTGTTGCTCCAGTCAGTGTATGGTGAACGTTTTCACTAAGCCCAGACATTCAGCTCAAGTTCTCACACCACCTTCGATGTCTCTTGAGCCCCACAAACAAAAGAAGTTAGCAATTCTGTTCTCAAATTACCAGTGAGACCAGGCATGGTGGCACATGCCTGTAAGTGCCAGCCTAGGAAGCCACAGCCAGGGCCAGGGATGGCAGTTCGAGTCCCACTGGGGGCATGTATTGAGACTAGCTGGGCATGGTGGCAGCTACCTGGGAAGCTGAGGCTGGGTATTGCTGAGACTGTTGTACCCCAGGCAACATGAGCCTGTGGTTCCAAAGGTAAAAATAGAGAGACCTACTCTCAAAAACAAACAAAAAAATCGAACTACCAGTGAAATGTAGTTTTCTGAAAAGTTTTCATATTTCTATTTTTTCTCTCCAGTATAAAGTGATAAATAGGCCGCTCTTTCCTGCCAGAACTGACCCATCAGTACAGATTTTTCTTTGTATGTCTCCCTTTACATTAACAGCTGATTTTCCTGTACCTATATATATTTCTTTAATTTATGGCATTTGCTTTGATTTCTGGCATTTGCATCAACATTTTACACAATAATCAGACAAACAATTTTGTTATGATGAGCAAATGCTTTCACTCTTCACACTGCAGAGTTTTTTGCTAGTTTTTAGAGACATGTCTTGAAGAGTGAGAGAACTTAGAAAAGAAAATCTCACCCCCACACAGGTGCACATAAAAATACCAACAGAGGATGCCCAGGCCTTTCATTTTGTTGGCATTTTAAGAAATGTGTCTGTTTTGGTGACCCCCTCAAGGTTTCCAACCCAGTTTCATGGACCTTCATCAAAAAGATTCTGTCATGTTGTGTCAACTGGAAAGAAACAATGTTAATATGTATAAAATCAGACTTTATAAAACTCATTAGCCCCAAAAGCACAATAAATCCAGAATATTTTTAATATTTAAAATTCCAAATAACGTTTTCATTCTAGGTATTAAGCATATGTTTGTACAGTTAGTACTTTAGCACGTATTTTTATGGTTCACACAAACACAGTCTTGGTAAATTCCCTAAGAGACTATTGAGGCAGTGGTTGTCAATTCTTCACATCTGCAGAGAACATGCTGGCTTAGACAAGACCATGGGAGATGAGGGAGGGAAGGAGAGGTAGGAGAGGTCAGGGGAGACAAAAGTTAAAGCAAAGCAAACATAAAAAGAAATTGGAAATTCAGAGCTGGACAGAAGTTAGGTTCTCCCCAAAGAGACTTGAATGGAGACCAGATACTTTCTGAGTCTGCCCAAAGCTGCAGGGTGAACTGGTATCATATACCACCTTGTCATGAAAGAGTTAATTCACTGAGATTAAAAACTAAAAATCCATGTGTTGACATCATTATGATAATTGAAGTTTCATGGTGTAATTAACATTTTATCCAAGATGCTGTTGTTGAGTGATATGTCATTATAAGACTGCATTAAACTGACTGATTTTTAAGTGAAGAGAAATTTAATTCCCAATGAGAAAGGTCTCGATAATGGAGAGCAATTGAGAACTACTCCATGACAACTCCAAGTAAAGCCAGGTTACTACACAAAACATTAAACACCAGCCAAGGAAATATCAAGCATATCGGAAATACAAAAATCAAGAGAGAAAGAATTATAAGCAAGTTCTAAGGAAAGAAAAATTATATAAATTACAAAAATTATTTTTAAGTACATTATCATTAAAATACTCTGACACTGTAATATCTTGATTTCAGTACCAGGAATTATTTACTTCAACCTGATACACATTTCTCTCCATACTATGACTGTTGGTTTATGTGTCAAATTCACATCATTTCTAACAAAAAAACCTAACATCTAGTCTAACAAAGAATGGAAGGGAAGGCAGAAATGCATTTCTTTGTTATGTCAAAATTTTCTCCATGAGATTCGAATCCCAAGTGCCAACATTGTAATGGGGTGGCATGTAATGTATCTAAAATTTGTAAAAGGTTGAAGTATAAGAGATCGTTAGTCATTGGAGACTTTCTTTCCTTAGTCTTATTCATTTTAAAATGTGAATGAAAACAATATCTAAAAAAATGATAAGCAATAAATGAGCACTGTTGCATTGTGGAAAATGTTATTGCTTGTGAAAATGAAAATTTGTAATGAAAATCCAATATTGCACTGAGTTTAATAAAGCCAGCAATCACCTCCACTTAACAATACAGAAATCTCATAAAATGATGAATTGACAACATGCAATAGTTTTTAGATACTTACATGCCATAAAAACTTTTAGGACACTATGACATTTGTGTTCCTGCAGTTATTCAAAAATACAGTAAGAATGTTTAGTTAATGTTTAACATAGAAATCTCCCTTTTACGGACCACATTCAGGCATAATTTTATTTATATAACAATTATTGAGTGCCATTTGATGACACAATGATACAGATAAAAATGATTCTTAGTCCCTAATGTAAGATTATTTGATACAGAGAAAGCACTTTGAAAAATGTAATGAGCCTTTTCTCATCCCTCTTATTGGAGATAGAGGAATCTCCCACTCATTGGAATAATAAAAACAAATGAAATTTTATCATCATGATCTACTTCTTGTGCAAACTGGAGAAGATCACAGTGCTGACATGTGCCATCTCCACAGAAGCTGGGGAGATCCAGCCAATGTTTACTCGGTCTAACTACAGAATCCTGGAGAATCCAGTGATCAACAGACACCTGTGCTCAATAAAAAAGGATGTATTAACCTGATAATGCCCACCCTTTTCATTCTCTTCTTTCTTGGTGGGATGTCTCCACTGTTCTCATGGTTTTAACTGCAAACTGTGCAGGAGACATTCATGAGTTTGCTTCAGACCTGGTTCCTCAGCTTCTCTGAGTCCCTGGGCCCAGCCACAGAGGACCACTCCCTCCAGACACAAAGGCAGCTCAGGCTGCGAGCACTCAAATCATGCTAAGCTTGCTTCCTCTCCTACATCACCCTCTCACTCTAGGTATCACCTCTCAGCTGCGGTTCAACGGAAACCTTGTCCTCATCTCGAACTCAATTTTCTGGTCTCCAGCCCCAAGTACAACATCCAGCTAGTCCTACCAGCTTTTCCCCTAGATATTTCTCCAAATTTTTCTCTGTTTTCTGGGTGTAAGCCCTAGTTATTTCTTGTCCGAGCTATCTGAATGACTTCCTCACCTATTCCTATATTACCTCCTAAGGACATCCTGAGCATCGCCATCCTGTCCTGCCTGCAACCCAGGTGGGTAATACCTGCCTGGCTCACACTCATCAGGCTGAGCCAGGCCCTAAGCATGGTGCTCACTCTTCACAGTCTGGTTCTTCTCCAGGACACGCTGCCAGCGACATCGTCCTTCACAGAGTATTGCTAGTTTTCACCTTACTAGTGCATCTTTTCTCTACCTGTGTCCTCCACTAGGACAGCCTATGCTAGAGCTGTAAGCCCAGCTTTTACAGAGACCTTGCTGAAACCACCAACTCACACACAAACAAAGACATAGGATCATAGGATCACTTCAGCATCCGATGAACCAAGAGCTTATTCATTGCCAGATTTTGTGGCCCACAGTGAGTCAGGCACTGGGATTTACTTCTGCACTGGCATATTGAGTTCAAGAAGCAACCTTTTACTATCCCACCTCATATGATAGCAGTTCAGGTCACTTACTCACTAGGCAATTCTTAAACATAGACAGCCTTTTGAAAACATTCCACAAGTAAGATATCCCACTTACATGTGGACTATAAACAGAGTAAATAAACAAACGAAACACAAACTCCTAGATGAAGCTTTTTCTGCTTTACTGTCTGATTGTAAGAGTTGTCTTCCTTTAGGTCCCCAGTATGAATTTTTTAGCCTAAGCTAGAAAAATCTAGATTTTCATCATGGTTACATACAGAGTTTTTGGTTTTAGTGAAACTGAGTACAACACAGGCACCAAAACTTGCAAGGAGAGACCAACAGCTAAGCCAACACTTTCCAGGTTCTTCCACCCACACACACAATGGCAAGATACTCAAAACAACAAGGTTTATTTACAAACAAGGAGAGAACCAAGCATCTCTGAGTTCACAAGTGACCAGTAATCTTACCCCAGTTACCATCCAGTCTCCAAAGTCCCAAGAACACATCCATCCGAGATGGCGACTTCTCACCAACTGAAAACTTGGAGCCAGCATTTACAAAAAGTCCAAAGTCTACTGGAAAGTTGTCTCAAATTCCAAGTTTTCCAACAAGGTATCCTCTTTTTTCCGGAGATGCAAATTCCAGTTTTCAAATCAAAGACTTGTACTTAAGTTTCTCATAACTTTTCCTCTTCGCCAGGGTGGCCAAGTTCTTGGGTACCAAACTTCTAGTTCATAATTTCAAGTTTACCTTTCCATCAGGAGCCAGAAATATCCCGAATAAATCAGGCAACACATTCAACCACAGTGCACAGATTTCCCATGAGCCTCTTTCCTAGCAGGGCCCCTACAAACCCAGGGAGACTCCACTGTTACACAATTATACAGGTGCTCCTTCATGGTCCCCTAAAATCATGCAGCCCAGGGGACAGAACCTTTCAACCCAGCACTGATCACACACACGCCATACACACACACACACACACACACACACACACACACATACACACACAGGCCCTGTGCCAGATGAGACTTAGGGAAATGGGAACTGGCCAAGTGCACTCTCAGTGAACTGCCTCCAACTCCATAGATTCTACTTCACATCTGCATAGCATGATGACCTGATATTTTCATTTTTTATCTTGATTTTCTACATTCAAATTAATTTCTTAATCTCATGAACTCCATCTTGTCTTGCAATATTCAGTTTCCCAGACCATTCTATTCTTTTTTTATATTGATGGTAACATCTTCTTCCTTCTCTCTGGATATATTAACAGAAATGCTTTAAGGTGATTTGTTTTATTTTCACTTACCTTAGTTCACTGCATAGTTTCTGTATCTCCAGTACCAGCTGTGTTCATTAATCCTCATTTTCCTTGCTCCTGGTTCTCCTCATATGGCCAGTTAGCTTTAAGAGCTGACATGGATATCCTCTGTTTACTTGTAAATAAGTCTGTTTCCACTTTAGTGCTTTCTCCAGAGAGGATTCCAATGGAGCTCTGAGAGGAAATATAGACAGCAGATTGTCAAGTTAGCCCAGCATCGTATTTTCTTAAGTATAAAGAGGTTGGTAGCAACATAGCAAAACAGTCCTAGGAATGATGTAAGCAACAAGAACACTTACTCTGTGAGCTGCTGGTCAGGTCTGGTACCAGGGCACCTGGGCACCAGTGGACCACCTGAGCAGGGTCAATTGCAGGGAAGACAGTTCTGCCTGAAAAGTCCCCCAGGTAGGAGGATGCATCTCTTCACAAAGGTAACAGGCTGTCCCTGCAGGGTTGCTTCCACCCAGAAGAAGAACCTATACTTATTTATCCAAGATAATTTATAGCCTAGATGAGGACAAGGCAGTTGGCTGGGATCTCAAGGGAACAGGTAACAGAGATGGGGTTACACCTTCAAATGCCATAGGTGACTAAATGATTATCAGGCTAAGTCAATTTATATAAATATCTCCCAGTATTTTTCAGATATTTTTTTCTTTCCCACATAAAATGAGAATTTTAATTTTATATTTAAAGGATATAAGTTGATTTTTGTTGTTTTCTTTTTTTTAATTTGTATTTATTTTGTTGATATTAAGGTTGACTCCACTGTATATGATTTAGAGGTATAGATGCACACCTATTCAGGTGTATGTCACCACACCACACCCTGCAGCAAGGCACCACAGTCCACTGGGCCTCAACCCTTTAGTTCCCCAACTCTCAACTTAACCACTCTGGTGACCCCATTTCTTCAGTCAAGTTTCTAGAACTTGTTTGGGTTAACTTTGTCTGTTTCTTTGCTTTGTCTCTTCATCTTCCACACTAGTGGAATTAGCCGGATTTATCTTTCTCCTTCTGACTTATTGCACTCAATGTCATCTCCAACAGAACTTAGATTTTATTTTTTTTATTTAAAATTTTTAATTTATTTATATATAAATTTCACAACATTGTAATTCCAGGGGTTTACCCCCCTCTCCTCCCTCCCCCTCCCCTTTCCCCTCCTGCTCAAAGTTGTGCACTTCAGTTTGGTGCTTAGCTTGTTTTGACTTTTCCTCAAGTCTTTTGTTTATTTTTTCACTATATCCCATATATTAGTGAGACCATTTGGTTTCTGTCTTTTTCTTTATGACTTGTTTCTGCTAATATGATTTCTTCCAAGTACATCCATGTTGTTATAAATTCGTCAAATTTGTCATTTTTGATTGATGAGTAATATTCCATTGTGTATATATACCACTTTTTTTTTCATCCAGTCATCTGATTGCTTCCATGACCTTGCAATTATAAATTGTGCTGCAGTAAACATCCGAGCACAGGTGTCCCTTTGTACCCACATTGAGGTCTTTTTGGGTAAATTCCCAAGATAGCAATTGCAGGGTCAACAAGAATAGCCTCTTCAATAAATGGTGCTGTGAAAATTGGACTAAGACATGCAAAAAAATGAACCAAAAAACTCCCTTACTCCATATACAAAAATCAACTCAAAATGGATAAGAGACTTAGAGGTCAGACCTGAAACCATAGCATACATAGAGGAAAACTTGGGCAAAACACTCCATGAATTACAGTTCAGAAATCCCTTTCTAGAAACATCTACAGAAGGCAAAAAAATGAAGGAAAACAAACAGATGGGACTACATCAAACTAAAAAGCTTCTGTACAGCAAAAGAGACAACAGAAAAAACTAAAAGATGCCCAACCGAATGGGAAAAAATTTTTGCCCTCCTCATGAATGACAAGGGATTAATAACAATGATCCACAAGGAACTCACACAACTAAATAAAAGCAAATCAAAAAGCTCAATCAAAAAATGGGGAGAAGAACTAAAAAGACACTTCTCCAAAGAGGAAATACAAATGGCCAACAGGCACATGAAAAATTGTTCAACCTCGCTAGTAATAAGGGAAATGCAAATCAAAAAACCACAATGAGATACCACCTTACACCAGTAAGAATGGCCCACATCCAAAGAATGGACAACAAGAATTGCTGGCGAGTATGTGGAGAGAAAGGAACACTACTACACTGCTGGTGGGAATGTAAGCTAGTCCAACCACTATGGAAAGCTGTGTGGAGGACCCTGAAGTTAATGAAAATAGAACTTAGATTTTAAATGCAAATGCGAAAACAGAAAAAATATTGTGGCAATCCTTTCATAGATCTGTTTGTGACAGTGTCATGAAAATGAAATCTACTCATCAGATTTCTCTATCATTGAAATGATGAGGTTTTTAGAGTGATTAGTTTCTTTAACATGTTCATTTTAAATCCTCATTGTTTAAGAAAGACCATTTCAACCAAAAGACATGCTTTTTTGAAAGTTACAAACTGGTCTAAACAATAAATAGGAAGCTCAACCAGTCACTCTATTTTCCTCTTCATAATAATCAAAATACTATTTGCTGAACATGCATTAATAATCTGCAAGTACCGAATTAATTCTCCTAGCAGTGGGATACCCACAAAACTGCCTTTATAACACTCCAGAAATATTAATTTATCACCGCATGGCAAGGCACAGAGAGCTCCTTTATTGCTCAGCAGCCTCCTGCCGATCTCGTGGGCCTCTGTAAATTGCCAAGGGAACAGGAATGGGGGTTTGCACAGTGGAGAGCAGTCAGCAGGGCGGGGGCTTCCTTGCCAGGATGGGTTTTCACTATGTCTCTCACCCTTACACACCAGTTCTTCCATGTGTAAATCTGCAAGTTCAACAAATGGTGTATACACCTCCAACGTAGTCACCTCATCAAAACAACTACACAGAAATGAACTCCATTTAGAAAAATGATGCCATTTCTCTGTAAAGTGTTAGGCACACCTTGAGGTTTTTTAAAAAATTGTTACCGATGAGCTTGAAAGTATTGTGTTCTTCACCTCTCCTAAAAGACAAAGTACATAAACAGATATCACTGAAAGAAGACTCTCCAACAGGACAGGACCACAGATGACCATATTAGATCTCCAAGTCCTGCAGTCTGACACCAAACCAACTTCTGAGACACCAGGTAGACTATGTCCTTCAAAAGATGCGCTTTGTTGGGATAAAGGAAGAAAGGCTATGAAGGCACTGAGGGAATTCTGTGTTAGTACCTTGAAAGTAATAATCCTACTTGAGAGAAGAAGCAAACAGGCAACTCATGGGTTTAGCATGAAGGAAAAAAATACAAACTATTGGAAGCATTAAAAATCAGTGTGGAGAAAAAAATAAGGTATAGGATTAAGGCAGACACTTAAAGAATTTAGAAAAATAAATAAAAACAAAAACATCCAAATATACTACTTCTACTTGTAAATCATAGGTATTTTCCTATGTAACAGTTAATTTCAGGTAGAGAATTGAATGCTTCCTCAAATGGCAGAGCAGCATTCCATTAAAGTCCTTTTCAAACATGGAGGACCATTCTGAACAGGCAGCCTTGATTTTCCTTTTACCAATGATTGACCAAGTTAAAATCTTCCACTGTCTTCAATATCACTATTGATTTTTTGATCCATAAAAATACTGAGAGCTATAAGATAAATTTCTCATATAGGCATTTGAAGATACTGGGAGGTTAGTTTGAGCCCATGGGGCCTGAATATTCTCAATCATATACTGAGTAATCTGGAGCACCTTTCTCCCACTTGACTTCCTGAAGTTGACTTGGGGGACTGAGTTCATTACATGTACTATGACTATCCCAAATAATCCAAATGATTCCAATGTGAAGATCACTTGGATTTGTGGGCAAAGCCCCCTTTTCCATGTGACATAGGGCTTTGTGAATGGAGACCTGGGTAGGCCAATCTGCCTACCACATGCAGAATTACTGGAGCAATTTGATAACCTGATAAGTGATTTTTAGGTAAAAGCTGTTTAGGGCTGCCAGTACCACAATTGGGGCAACTTAGACAACACAATTGTATTGTTTCACAGTTCTGGAGGTTGAGATACACAAGAGTGAAATGCCAGTAGTCTTGCTTTCTTCTGAGAATGTGAGGGAAGGATTGATGACTATCTTCATGATTACATGATTTTCTCCCTCTGTACTGACCTGTGTCAAATACCCTTCTCTTAAAACCCATCACTTGGATTAAGAAATCAACCTCCTCCTGCAAGACTTCATCTTTACCACCTACATTTACAGTTGCCTTAACTTCCAAGCAAGGGCACAATATGATAAACTAGGGGGTTAGAATTTCAACATGTGAATTTTAGAGGAGGTACAAGTCAACCCATAACAAAATGACATGATGTTTATTTTAAATATTAAACATTAAATGCAAAATATGTTCATAATTCTTTATTTACCTAATGTGAACATTCTGGGCCATGAGAAAGTATATAAAATGAGTAAGATCATCATAACAATCTAAGAGAATCTCTCTTGTACTTCTTGAAATAAGTGACTGCTAAACTTAATGATTCACAGCTAATTAATTCACAGTTCATTTTTCCTAGAATATTCGAATGTTAGCCTCAAACTTTTCCCAAAGATAAATCTATCTTTTATTAGGAAATATTAGGAAAACTTACAGAAGGTGTATGTTCCAAAATTAAATTATCCCAAAACAGTGCCACTTACTGTGTTTCTTAGCACATTAATCCTGTGGGTCACAGGATTAATAAGCTTTGCTGAAACCACACTGGCTGTCATGGGCCATATCTGCCGAGCTGGAAGAATTGTGAGTACATTCCCACCATAAGTTAGTAGTTAGTGAAAAATCACTGAGGACCTCAGACATCTTGTGGTGGCTCTCCAACTGCTGCTGTACCTTCAGCTGCTGGAGACAACCCAAGGCTCAGTGGATCAGGTGGCTAGAGAAGGCTCCAATGGATGCCCTCCTCTTGTGAGACACTCTGTGCTACTCCAAATTACATGAGCCCTTGTATAAGATACTCCTAGCCTAGGGAAAAGATAACACATATTTATGGGGAAATTTTGCATGTAAATTGGAATTCAGCACTCAGAAATACAGCCCTAAACACAGTAAAAGAATTGCTCATGACATCCATTCATTCCACAAAGTTTTGCTGAGCACAAACAAATGCTAAGTGCCAGACAGGTGGAGTCAAGGGGCCAGGAGTAAGAGCACCTGATTTTATTTATCACAAACCCCAGGGGCGATGGGGTATCTGACAAAGGAATCCAGCTCAACTGTATCTGACAAAGGAATCCAGCTCAACTTTAAATGAGAAGGACCAATTCAGAAAAAAAACATAATCCTTTTTGGCAACAACCTGCCTCCTTTAATGCTGCCACTGAACAAAATGTTTAAGGACAAAATCTGTTGCAGAGATAATAGGAGCAGCAGAGAGACCCAGTGAGAGGGAGAGGGGTTACTTGACGCGTCCAATCTTCCAAAGGGGGCTTTTCTGCCTGGTTAGGTAAGAAGGTCAAGACAAAGGATAAAGCACCGTTTTACCAGGTTTAAAACTATATTGTACTATATCACTTCAAGATTTTCAAAAGAATTTAAAGCTTTTCATTTCTAAGGTCTTTTGCTACTGGGAAATTGGAATATTTCATAGAAAATGAACACATGAAATAAAAAATTATGGGGATAGATCTTTTCCACCAAATGTTTCCACCATGGATGCAGTTATTTGGACTCTCATACCATGTGAACTCAACATGGCAATAATTTTGTGTGTTTAATTAAACACAGAGGTCACTGGGAATAGGGACTTCCAGGTGGGAGCCTGAGCAGGTACCCACAGTGGAACAAAGTAAGTCAGAAAGACAAACATCAGATACTTACATAGCAGAGGATTTGACAAAGCAAAATACTTATAAATAACTAGCAAAAACATTAAATGAAAGGAGGTTCCTGCGGTTCAAAGAGAGAGAAAGAGAGAGTGGGTAAGAGGGATATAAGGGATGATAGTGGAGGGAAAAATCAATTAAAAATTTGGTGCCCAGGCTCATCTCAGTGTCTGTTCATCAGAAACCCAAGTGTGCTGTGGCCTACCCTGTCCTCCACTGAAGGTTGATAAGGCCAAAATGTAGGTATGGCTGGGGTTGTTCCTCCCTGGAGGCTCAGGTACTCCTACCTCCAGGCACCTGGACTGTGTGTGGTGTTGTTGCAGGAGGCTTTCTGTCCAGCCCTGTGCCACTCCAGGCAGGTCAGCAGCAAGTCACATTGACAGCATATTGGCTCACTGTGACTGAGTGCGGTGTTGGTGGTAAATTACCAGCACCCACGGGTTACAAGTCTGTTCGTGGGTGCTGCCTGGAGACATAAGAAGAGGCTTATAATTTGCATATTGTCGGGAAATTCATTAACCTTTTTGTTTTCAGATAGAACAGTGTGAAGTCTCCCCACATACTAGAAGCCATGGAATGAATATAAATGGTATCACACAGATATTTAGATTTCTAGTTTCCTGTCATATTGAAAAATAAGGAACACCACAAGGTTTCTAATACCCACCACTCTCCACTCCATGCAGAAGGCATTCTGATCCATAATTAAGTTTGTGCTTTCTTGCTACTCTTAGGATATTGAAATATCTTACAGATTTTTATGAGAAGTTTTGGCATTATCTTTCCAGTTATAGCCACATCACAACCATTCATAAGTTTTCCTCTAAAAGGGCATGAGAAAAATATCACACATTAATGGAGTCCCTGTCAGATCAGGTGAAAAGAGGATGTCTTCAGGCCAGGTACACCTCATGACAAATTTAGATGCAAAAATGAACAAGTAGAATTACGACCAAAAATAATAAAGCAAGAAATGTGTTTTTCTACCCCAAATAATCTCCTCACACCCCTCCTCCTCCTCTACTAGCACAAAAGTCTGAGATTGCAGATGAGCAAGGTTAGACAGACATCCGATTAGATGTGCTCACAAGCTGAAGAGAGAACTGCTTCTGTCGAAAAAAATGAACTGTCCACTAAGTCCTACTGGATATGAAGCAAATAAAACCCAGGCACTTCTTGCTGAACAGATGTGCAGATACACCCAGTGTAAGATGTTTGAAATCTCTGGATCATGTGTCAGAGGTGTGCTCTGCAATTCTGCTGCAGGACATTTTTAATTTTCCTTTCCATGAATGAACACAGCTGGTTTTTTTGAGATACTATATTTCAGTCTCTCAATGCAACCAAATACCCATCTTAGTGCCACCAGATGCCATCTGAGTAAATCAAACAATCTGATCTTTTCTGGTGTGTTATTTCAAGATCAGGTGCTTGATTCTGGATTTCACTCAAGACTTGAAGCCAATAGTCAGGAATTCATGTTGGCATAGAACTGTGTATGTGTTGGGTGGCTGGTGTTAGCATACCCTGTGCAGTGTATTAATCAACTAGAAGATGAGTATTTGCTTCCTACACTGGTTTTTGGTGTTTGCCTTGTTTCCTTGGGGTAGAGCAGTCACAATGAAGAAATGGTGTTTCTCCCAAAGCAAATTAAAGTCTCAAATCCCTGGAGAAGCATCTCTCTACTGACACTTGCTCCCTCATCTGTTAACTGGCAGGATCCAGTGAGGGCTATCATTTGGCAATGTGTGCCAATTTTGTGTCCCAGAGAGACCTAGCTTTGAACAAGTCTCAGCAGGTTCTGATTGCACTTCCAGATTGACAGTTTCCCCATTTAGGTCTCAGTCAGGACTATTCCACAAATAACCCCCCATGCTATTGTCCAAAAGCATTTCAAGGAGATTTGATAAAAGCCATTGCAACTCCCAGAGAAGTTCACAGCACTCACAAGAGTGTACAGGAGAGGAGGAAGAGTGACTGTTAAGGGGCTCCAGTAATGGATAAAATCTGTGCAGCTGAGAGCTGAAGGATTTCAAAGGTAGTCAGTCTAGAAACAGAATGATGTCCTGGGTCTAAGTCAAAGGAACAGTTGAAGGGAGTGAGGAGCCACGAGTTCGAGTAGGAATCCTCAGTCAAAGCCAGCAGGGTCCCTGCCGACCGTTTGCAGTCGCCGCTGTGCGCAAACAAGGAGGGCAGACATCCCATGAAATCAGAGTGGGGATATAATGAGCGATGGGTCTCTGATGTCCCTTTCTTGTCAAGTTAGAATTTGCAAAACTTATCTGACTGCACAGGTAGAAAGATACATGATTATTAGAGAGCCCTTTATGTTGAAAGACCATTCTTTGTACAGTGTAAGGACTCATCTCTCATTAGCTCACAGGAAGGGACAGCTGGTCTGGAAACATAGGACCCAATGTCCACACTACCCCTCAGGATCAAGGAATCCTTCTCTTCTGGTAATTGGCAAAGGATGTCTAGAGTAGCTTCCAATATTTGGGGAGAAAGACACTCAATGCTTGTTTAATGTCATCAGCAAGAAGATACGCTGGGGTCTGGTGAAACTGGAGGTTATCCTCAGAGATGTGGGGCCCAGTGCCCTGATAATGTCAGCAAGAGGAAGAAATCCATTCTGCAAGACTCTTGAACTAGAGCACAAGCAGATCATCCATGTAAAAAGCAGAAATCTTAGGAATTTGGGCCCTGTTGCATGTTGTCTTATTTCTTATGTTTCTGCCTCTGTCATCCTATCACCCCAAAGCCTGTGCTCAGAAACCGTCCACATTAGCTGTGATATTGTGGAGGCTCACCCATTCTATCCCTTTCCCATATTTTCATTCCTTCAACGTCACCTTCAGTCATCGATGGACTTGGCGAAGCTGAGAGTCTTATGAAGCTGACACATAATCACTGAGGACAGCGCCATTCAGGGAGCAATCGGAATCCCTTCCCACCTACCTATTCACCATTGATAGAACTCCTTCCCTCACAGATCAGGTGGGCTGCCCTAGACTGAGAACAATCAGACACAATCAGAAAAAAAGCCACTTCCATTGGCTTTTCACACACACACAAACACATACAAAAATGCATTATGTATATTGTGCCATCAAACTCCCAACTACATGAATGAAAACCTGCTTTAGTGTTTTCAGGAAAAATTTTCTTAACTACTTACTGAGTAAACTTTGGATGTAGTCACAGTATATTGCAAATCAAAAAGAAAAGATTTTATATCAGACTAACCTCAGGGCATGTAAAAAGATAAAAATATATGTATATGAAATGATTCCATCAATATTCAAAGAAACTGGTTACCATGAAGCCTTACCTCCAACAGGGTCCTGCTGAAAAATACAGAATAAAGATACCATATTAGTATAAGACCTGCAAACTGGATGATATTTTGACATTAATTGAAAAGAACGTTGAATTTGTTCAAGTTGAAATTGCTGAGACTGTCAATGCACTTACTGAAAATTCATTTGAGAACTCCCTTCTGATGTCTGTTTAACCTGAGTTTCAAACCCCCAGGAAAACCCTGATCTCTTCATCTATATCTTCTACAGCAGGAGGCAAGACACTTAATAAACTGAACAAGCCTTTAGAAAGATGGAAGTCTGAAATTTGAATTCAACACATGGCTTCCTTGCTACAAACGCTCTTTTTCCTGGAGAAACCTCGGGCTGTTACAAATGAGAAGCAGAGGTGGTAGTCTCCCCTGGCACATACAAATGTGTCCTATCTGTTTGAGGGCTGAGGCTGATTGATTCATTCCTCCTAAAGCAGACCTGCTCTGAACAGTATCTCCCCATAAAAGCAAAGTTGGATGCAACACAGTGACGGATCAGAAGACTGACAACAAAGGACAGAAGAGAAATTAGTAGAAGCATGGATTAATAGAAATAAATTAGTGATTTCAAAGATTTCCATTCTGTAACAATAAGAAAACTTTTCAGAAGAGGATATTTTTAACATAGGGTGGTCACCAAGGAAATTTAAGAAAGAAGGTGTCCTCACCATCATCACCCAAGAGAACCTTATAACTTCCGTGCACACAGTGATACTGGTTCAGGTATTCATTCATTTATCCGTGGTTTTCTCTGGATGTTGGACTTAGGAAGGATTGTATTTTGAATTATTCCCACTCTTCATGCTGCAAAGGTGAAGTATTTTGCAGTTGGCCTTCAAATATAAGAATCTAGGTAGATGCTGAAATAGGTCTTTGAAACAGTGGGACAAAACCAGCCTGTTTAGCTCCCCATAACTCCATTGACAGAATAAATCTGCACAACAATTCCAAGTCAGACGTTTTGGCTTTATGGGGTAATGATAGATTGGAAATGCTTACCAAGATTTCAATGAGCCATGAAATTTGGTATCTGTAAACAACATGTGAACATTAACATTTAACGTTCATCTTTACAAGATGAAGACTGTAATAGCAGATTCTTATTCTATATTGTCAAGGTCAAAAGAATAAATTCAATCCAAATAAAAAAAATTTTTTTAATTCCATATGTACCAAGAAACTGTGAAAATCCCTAGGGTAAAAAGAACTCTTTGTAGTCTGGCTTTGTATCTCCTCTCTGTTCCTGACTGTTCAGAAACATACCCAAGCGATTCAATATCATCACAGGGTACTCACCTCCACATTTCCAGTTTTCAAATAGTTTAGACCATGAAATCACAAAGGCACTGATTGTCATTCTCCAAAGACAGAATCCCTCTACTATCACATCAAAAGCATTTGAATAGTTCCTCTAGTTACGGAGAAGGTTAAAGCTAAAATGTGAAACTGCTGCATTATTATTTTGAAATGAAATAGCAAGCTACATCAGACAGTTCAATTGGCATGGAATTGTGCCTGCCTGGAAACTAAAGATCAAGGCTTCCACCTCACTCGGTCTCTCTTTTACTTGATTTATGTTTATTTTCTGTGTGTGAGTCTCCATATGTCCCAGTTTTCCATTAAGAAACAATAGGGGAGTCCTTCTGAAGCTAATTTAACACCTGTGAATCCCTATAGGCTGCAACCAGAGGTAGTCATCTGTTTGATTAAATGACAGCCTTAAATTCTGAAAGTATGAAGTTCAACTTCTGTGCAGGGACTCTATTTTCATAAGAAGTTCATTTTTAATTGTAGTCATAGGCCATGGGACAGAATTACCATGACTGACAGATGCACATTTTTACTCTCCAATAACAGAAGTATGAAAAGTTCTTCAACTTTGACATAAAGGCAACTACTGGCACTTGGTCCATCACCATGAGTGTAGAGTAGCCAAGCAATCCTTAGGTTAAAGATGAAAAGCTCTGTGTCCCAGGATTCCTTCCCCATAAGTCCCACCCACTTGTACATATGTATTATACATCAAATACTATCCATTCCCTTTTCTGAATTTATCACAGCTAAATAAGAGCTATAATGTTTTCCCCAAGCTCTTAACAAATTCCAACATCAGACTTCTGGAGCAAACTCCCAAGTAAAACAGACAGCTGTCTCCTGTTCTGAAAGTTTGGGTAACCTTATGGGTACTATGACAGTACTGAACACAACTGCAATATTTAATTTTAAAATAATTTAATAAATTAAATTATTAAATAGCTATTGTTATAATTATTAAAGTGCAATCCTTCCAAGGGAATGCTCATAGATTCAGGACTTCTCTATGAACTTAAACAGAACAGTAAATAATAATAACCTGTCTGAGGGTCCTGCAATACTGTTTCCCAGCCTTTTGATCCCATTCCTTCTTCTGCAAAACTCATCATCAATTCTTATCTGGATCTGTGATGAAGTCAAGATTGTGGGTGAACGTGAAGATTTGTGATCTAAGTACATGTATTTCCCTCCACCCTCCAGACCCTCACTGTGATGTCCATCTTCTCCATCTTCCTCACAGGCCATCCTCCCAGAAAATGAAACCACAGACTTTATAACAAGGGTGAATATGTCCATCATCATAATCAGGGACAAATCTGTAAAATGCCAGCCAAGGAATTTTTATCAACAAAATTTAAGTAACAATATAGGTTTTCCAAATGATTATTATAACCATAAGACACAGACTCATGAAAACATTTTAAAAGACCTTAGGGCATAAATAGGATCTTTGCGGAAAATCCATAGGAAATTGACCTTCTGAGATAACCCATTCCCCCCACTGAGCAAGACTTATCTCTCCCTTCTTCCAACTCCTGTCTGTCACCCATCAGAGATCTTCCCTGGATATAGTCAGTGCCAAGATCATGTCTCCCCTGACACATTGCTAAGCATGTTCCCTCCCAGCACAGGTTATTACCAGACTCCATCATGGGGCATCCTTGCTTTCTGACCACTGCTCTCTCCCACCTCAATGCAAGTACCAGGAGGACCAGATCTGTCTTATTCATCTCTATCCTCCAGTGCCTGAAAGAGCAAGACTCTAGTACTTGTGAAAGTACATTGAAGAAGTGAATGTCTAGGTGTATCCCAGGTCCCATCTATGAAAGCTCTAATACACAATTACTGCCATCACCAAGGGGGTAAACTAATTAGAATAAAAAAATTCAATATTACTTCTTAATGTGTATATTTGGTCATAAAGATTATGCTTCAAAACCTGGAGATGTTTACAAAATTAAATTGCAGCTTCTAAGACACACAAAACTATATGAACATATTTTCCAGCAAATAGAAACCCATAGCACCAAAACTTTTATCATCTGTTACATGGTTATTTTAGAAAAAACACTTCAAACATGCTGCCTGATGGCCTCACTAGCCATGCAGGGGCTAGGCATCCTGCTCAGGTAGCTGCCTCGGTGACTGCCTCCACCACTGTAATAATTCCCCCGTGATAACTCAGTATCCTGACTTCAGGCTTCCCGGAAGGAGACCCAGGAGTTGGCAATGTAGGTAGCCAGGGGAGAGGTCCCAGCTTGGCACTGCACGGAAGACAGGGCCTCGGCAGGCAACATTCTCAGATGTCTGGCCTCCAGGGACGGTTCCTAGGGCGTTGGGGTCCTGACTGCCAGAATCTCATCACAATAGTTTTCTCAGTAAATTCCTGCCATTTGCAGCAACACGGATGGAGCAGAAAGGGGTAATGCTGAGCAAAATAAGTCAGAGGGGGGAAAAATACCACGAACCATTGAATGGATTCACTTAGAGATGACTCATAGAACAAAGGGCCAAGAAAGACAAAACTTGCAAGCTGACCAGAGATCTGAAGCAAACAGCAAGGGGGTGGGGGCAGACAACAGAAGGGAAGGGCACAAGGGACCAGAGCATGGTCAGAGCTATGGCAGTGGGGGAACTCTGGGGACTACCCCTGATGGGGAGAACAGTGATGTAAGAAAATAAACACATAATCATAAATAGAAGCAAACTCAACAATAAAAGAAAAGGCTTTCCCGCTGGCACTCCACAACAAGCTGCATCACCCGAGCAGGCCCAGAGTCCATAACTTTCCAGAGACATATCTTTGGCGTTCTCTGCCAGGTGGCCACAGCTGAACACATGGGGGCAGCAACCTTTGTCACTCTGAATTGCTGTGTCCCGAGGAAATGTGGTCCTCACACCTTCTCATTCTCCTCAGCCTCACACAGAATCCTGGTGGTGGCTTCCGTAAGGCCAAAAGCAGTAACTCCCCGTGGCAGCTTTGCCTGACTTGGCCACATCTTGGGAGCACCCACTTTGGAGAGAACCCCAAAAGTCCCCAGGCAGGGCTCCCCTTCCAGCCCCAGCATCCCTCAGGAGACACCTTTCTGCCTCCAGTGCCCCACAGCGTCTTCCAGCTCCTCTTTGCCTAGTTTTCTTCATCAGCGATTCAGGTAACCTTCGTGAGGAGTCTCAGTGAATCTGGACTGCTCTTCTGTCTTCCCCCAAGGGCTGTTTTCTTTAATATCCCCCACCCCTTCATCATGTAATGCATGGTTTAACTCGGTGCTCAGGATCATCCAGCCTGCCAATGCCTGCAGTGTTGCAGTCAGTATCTCAGATCTGCAGTGTGACAGCCTGGGGGCCTAACAGACCCCCCCACTCCCCTGCTGAGCCTGCTAGGGACCCTTCCTGATGGACCTGGAACACTGATGCTAAAACTAAGTAGGGGAAATCCTCATTCTCCCAGAGAAAATTCTGGAGAAAATGAAACACCGACCAATTGTTGCCATGAAAATGGGAGGAGGGTGGCAGGAAACAAGTAGTGGGGACTGTGCTGTAATCAAGAGGATAGAATCAGAGGCTGTTTGCCTAGAGGATGACTTGTTTCCATTGTTTAATTAAAATACACATTTTCACAGGTGCCATGTAAGCGATATGGCTATAGAGGCACAATCAACTCTAATGAAAAGGTTCTAATTAAACTGTGAAATTTCTAGAGGTAAGAGGAATGCCTGCTTATCTTTTCAATACTGGAGAGGTAGAACCAGCTTCTTGTTTTAAAAAAATAGCCTTTCACATTCTTCACTGCCCTGGGATAGAAGCCAGTACCCCCAACTTGTGAGCGCAAGACTTGGGGCACCTTTACATACACACATCATGAAGGAAATAAAATATAACACATTCCACAGCAAGGGGTAAAGGGGCAAGTGGCCAATGACAGATGAATAATTAACAATTCCCAGGCAGGGAAGCACAGTTTTCAGGTCACCTGAGCAAAGCACAGAGGGCAAGGACAGGGGAGGGAGGAGGCAAGTGACTGGGGTGCAGCCTGCCCACCACTAGATAATACATCATTTTCTAGGTTGGAATTCATTTCTATGAATTGATTCTAATTTCCATAGCTACCCTGAGTGACAAGGTATAGGGAGAACAAAAGCCCTGGAGGAGTGTGGAGTGGAAAGGATTGTCTGGGATCAAAAGGCAAACAAAGAACTTCAATGAAAATTGCAGATGCAGAGAAAGATGTTCATCATCCCAGACACAAAATTATGCCTTTCCTGCCTTTGCACTGCATGTCCTGGGGGGCTGTGAATTGTGCGTACTGCTGTCATGGCTGCAGCTGTGGAAGCTCAAGTAACAGAAGCCACGTGGGGATGGGCTGCATCTGACAGGTAGCAGTGAAGATCCTAGGAAATCACCTCAGGGAAGAAGCCACCCCACCTCTGACCATTGCTTTGAGAACCCTTTGCATGCGAATCCAAGCTTTTCTCAAAGTTATTTTTAACTCTATTTTGAAGTATTTAGTGGGGTGTGAAGGAGGAGAAGAAGGAAGGAGGGAGGGAAGGAGGAAGGTTAGGGAAGGGGGAATGGAGGGTAAGGGGGGGAGGAGAGGAGGAGAGG